>OY744476.1:165183369-165208369 GCA_963556175.1 Tipula confusa
ATATTTTAATATTTTAATATTTTAATATTTTAATATTTTAATATTTTAATATTTTAATATTTTAATATTTTAATATTTTAATATTTTAATATTTTATTATTTTATAAATTAAAATTTTAATATTTTAATATTTTAATATTTTAATATTTTAATATTTTAATATTTTAATATTTTAATATTTTAATATTTTAATATTTTAATATTTTAATATTTTAATATTTTAATATTTTATTATTTTAATATTTTAATATTTTAATATTTTAATATTTTAATATTTTAATATTTTAATATTTTAATATTTTAATATTTTAATATTTTAATATTTTAATATTTTAATATTTTAATATTTTAATATTTTAATATTTTAATATTTTAATATTTTAATATTTTAATATTTTAATATTTTAATATTTTAATATTTTAATATTTTAATATTTTAATATTTTAATATTTTAATATTTTAATATTTTAATATTTTAATATTTTAATATTTTAATATTTTAATATTTTAATATTTTAATATTTTAATATTTTAATATTTTAATATTTTAATATTTTAATATTTTAATATTTTAATATTTTAATATTTTAATATTTTAATATTTTAATATTTTAATATTTTAATATTTTAATATTTTAATATTTTAATATTTTAATATTTTAATATTTTAATATTTTAATATTTTAATATTTTAATATTTTAATATTTTAATATTTTAATATTTTAATATTTTAATATTTTAATATTTTAATATTTTAATATTTTAATATTTTAATATTTTAATATTTTAATATTTTAATATTTTAATATTTTAATATTTTAATATTTTAATATTTTAATATTTTAATATTTTAATATTTTAATATTTTAATATTTTAATATTTTAATATTTTAATATTTTAATATTTTAATATTTTAATATTTTAATATTTTAATATTTTAATATTTTAATATTTTAATATTTTAATATTTTAATATTTTAATATTTTAATATTTTAATATTTTAATATTTTAATATTTTAATATTTTAATATTTTAATATTTTAATATTTTAATATTTTAATATTTTAATATTTTAATATTTTAATATTTTAATATTTTAATATTTTAATATTTAAATATTTTAATATTTTAATATTTTAATATTTTAATATTTTAATATTTTAATATTTTAATATTTTAATATTTTAATATTTTAATATTTTAATATTTTAATATTTTAATATTTTAATATTTTAATATTTTAATATTTTAATATTTTAATATTTTAATATTTTAATATTTTAATATTTTAATATTTTAATATTTTAATATTTTAATATTTTAATATTTTAATATTTTAATATTTTAATATTTTAATATTTTATAAATTAAAATTTTAATATTTTAATATTTTAATATTTTAATATTTTAATATTTTAATATTTTAATATTTTAATATTTTAATATTTTAATATTTTAATATTTTAATATTTTAATATTTTAATATTTTAATATTTTAATATTTTAATATTTTAATATTTTAATATTTTAATATTTTAATATTTTAATATTTTAATATTTTAATATTTTAATATTTTAATATTTTAATATTTTAATATTTTAATATTTTAATATTTTAATATTTTAATATTTTAATATTTTAATATTTTAATATTTTAATATTTTAATATTTTAATATTTTAATATTTTAATATTTTAATATTTTAATATTTTAATATTTTAATATTTTAATATTTTAATATTTTAATATTTTAATATTTTAATATTTTAATATTTTAATATTTTAATATTTTAATATTTTAATATTTTAATATTTTAATATTTTAATATTTTAATATTTTAATATTTTAATATTTTAATATTGTAATATTTTAATATTTTAATATTTTAATATTTTAATATTTTAATATTTTAATATTTTAATATTTTAATATTTTAATATTTTAATATTTTAATATTTTAATATTTTAATATTTTAATATTTTAATATTTTAATATTTTAATATTTTAATATTTTAATATTTTAATATTTTAATATTTTAATATTTTAATATTTTAATATTTTATTATTTTAATATTTTAATATTTTAATATTTTAATATTTTAATATTTTAATATTTTAATATTTTAATATTGTAATATTAAATATTAATATTAATTAATAATTTATTAAAATATTAATATTAATTAATAATTCCTGTGGTTCGTTGGCACTTCCATACCCTTAAAATCTTCTAAACGAGCATATTGTCCTTATAACTCCATTAAGGCATCCTGGACGTGTCGTGAGATGGCACGCAGCTGAGGGTTGGTACGTAAAACGTGAAGTCGCACGTTCAACAGTGATTGGTGACTTTAATGCTAGAGCTGGCCAAAATCAGACTGACTTATGTAAAAGCATAGGTCCGTTCTCTTGACATGATCTAACGACCGATAGTAGGGAAAAATGATGTAATTTGCGAACGCGCACGATCTTATTGTGGATAGCACATTATCTCGTCATTCAAATATCCAATTGGAAACATGGACACACCCTCGTAAGACATCCAGAAGTCAGATCAGGTCATGTACCAAGAAACGACACAAAACAACATACTAGATCTAAAACACATTTTTGATCCAAAAACTAAAGTGGTTCAATTTGAATCTTGGCTTACTGTGTAATTCGTGATCTGATTTGGATCACATTTCGTCCAGAAATACAGCTAATGTGTGCTATAAAATCATGCACAGCATCATAACGACGATAACCCATAAGTATTTTTTTATTTGATTTTCGTTTGTCAAAAAACATTTTGTTAGAAGCTTTGATCGCTTCAATATAACCAAAAACATAAAAGTTTGGGAAAAATGTTGGGGTCTAAGCTCAATTGAAGAACACAAGCTATTAAATAAATCCATTCCCAAAAAATTGTTAAACAACCCTTATAATTTAGGAAAAATGGTTTCGGCTTTAGTAGTGGGCGTAAGGCATACCGCGCACGTTGCTAACACTGCTAAAATCAATTGCGTCTTGGTTTCTTAAACCTATAATCATACATTTTGTCTAAGTCTCATTGACGTTGACAACGGAAGCTAGGAGTAGTCCAAGTGCAAACAGTAGCTTTTTTACACTGTTGCCATTAAATATTATTACACAGATATCATCTACTTATGCCAAAACTTGGTTGGACTGACGTTATAAGAAGTTTTCCTGAGGTGTTTAACTTTATTGTTATTAAAAGGTATCGGGACTAAAAAAGCATCGGGATTAAAAAGTATTCGCTCTGCCATACTAATCGAATAAGGTCGAAAAAATAGTTCCACAAAGTATATCTTCCGAATATGAAGAGCTCAGATTTAATGCAGTCAACTTTAATGTTGTTTTATGGATAAGGATAGTCAGCCCTGTGATCAAAACTTCGTTTAGTCTCCTCATACGACAAGTATGTTATGCCCAAAATTAACTGCACGGCATATATTCCCAAACACGTTTGAAAAAATGCGTGTCAAATTAGCTACGCAGGTTTTTAGCAGGTCAGTAGTAGTTGCTATCAAAACAATGGTTGACTTTAGCAAATATTCTGCAAATGTAAAACAGTTTGCTCTTTTAACAGCTAGTTTCTTTGAGAAAATAGGCAGGCTTTTTGACAATTTAAATAGCAGAGTACTTCATGATAAAAATGCTCACAAAAGTGTCTTGACACTTCCTGGTATTATACATTCCAATTTAACATCCATGGAAGAGTATATTGATCAGATAAAACTATCATCCGAAAAATCTAGTCCATTGGCGATTAATCAGCCTACTTTGAAACTGCTAAAAAATATTGTAATATTGTACCAAAAAGTGTTATAAGTGCTGCTGCTAAACAATTAGAAAAATCAAGGCCATATCCAAATACAAATGTAAAATTGTATTATTGTACTTTGTACAATTGTACCACGTAACCAGATTTTTGTGTCTATAAAGGCTGTATCCAGATTACAGTGAATATAACATAATGCTGTGGTATATCGGTTTGCCCAAAAACCAAGAAATAATTATGTAAAAAACAAAGCCACTTTAAGGTTACGTCAGCCCTTTCATCAAATTCCAAAGTAGATTTGTATTCGTTTTCTTCAACGAATAAGCCAAAATTGTTTAAAAAATTATAAAATATTTGAAGCTGGAACAAAATTTGCATTACGCACTTGCAATATTGTGTGGTATTGCCTCAAATCATTCTTCATTCTTAGGTCTGATTTGAACAGTATGAACTTGACAATTATATAATCTCAGGTTTTGCAATTCATAAGTGTAACGATATAGGGCCGGTGGAGTTGTTTTTTATCTCTAAGTGAAAATATTACAGAGAATACTGTATCATGGTTTGATGTTACTATATAATGCTGATATTGTGTAGGTTAATTAGAAATGATATAGGTTCAGTTTGAAAAATTTTTTTTTATAGTTGTCCGGAACTGTTTGGAGTTTTTAAACGTTTTCTAGCCACATCAGAAATCTCTCATCAGTGGACCGAATTTCGAAAAACATTTAGATCTTTAATATTTTTTCTTTTACATATTAAAAAATGTTTCTTTTTTCTCTAATGTCACTCAACTCAATCAGTCCGGGGGTTGTGATAAGAGAAAATCAGTCAAAATTACAACTTATTGAAGTAATTATTGTGATGAAATCGAAGGTTGTGATTAATATTAAAGCACGCAACAAAACTTTGAACTATTCCCGAAACCAGATAAAATTCCTTATTTAGCTATGTACTTACAATAATAAAAAAAATATAGAAAACGTTGTTGAATTTATACATGATCATCAAAACCGAAAATAAAGACAAAAACTCGACCAAATATAAATAAAATGTATGTTTGTGTTGTTGTTTTATTGCTATAGAAGAGTGTAGGCGGTTTTGGTAGTATGCATTATATGAAAAAGAATAAAATATGTGTAAAAAGAAATGAATACTGAAATGTAAGTATGTATATGTATCATTGTATTTTATTGATTTTAGATTAGCACCCGCAACGACGATTGTAACCCGTCAATTTTGGATATTTTTTTATATATGGGTTGTGACGTCTCTTTATATTATTTGGTTTCTGATAAAATTCTTTTGTTTTTTTTTTTTGCTCTCAATTCAGTAATGATGGAAATAAATTTTGTTTTTTTATCTTTAAAATTATTATAGAACATAAATTAATTACTCTAAATATTAATTTAATTAAGAACATAATCAAATTGTATATCGTAATACTTTTAATTTTTATTTTGGTTTTACAATTTTGTTTTAATATAAAACTAATACTTAAAATTTCATAATTAACCTCCCCAGTTAGGCAAGCCCGAGCTCACCGTTCGTTTCACTCGAGATCCGACCGATGACGTCATCATATTGTCATCGGTAAACTCAAGCAACAAATTCTTCCCAAGTGTATTACACGCATAGTCAACGTGATACCATATGCATATCCCGGAATTCCCTACAACTTAAATTTAATATAGTATAATATAATTTTAGTAACAATAATTTTCATTATATTTTAAATCATAAAATACATAAAACCTTTTTCACATTATAATATTATATTTACAATATGCATATTGTATATACTTATGTAAATACAATATACACCAAACCTTTTTGTATCTTTGATTAGTAATCATATTCTTAACTAAGAACACACAAGTGTTCAATGTTTGCGTTAAGATCATGAAATACATAACACCTTTCTCATATTCCATAACATTTTATAATTAGAGTACAACAACAAGATGTGTGCTAGACAAGATAACAAATGGTCGAAAAACCTGCGAGAAAACCAACCAATTGAATCGTTTTGAAATGACGATCAAACAATTGCATATGTTTTATCGTATTGTAACGCGTACCTCGTGGTACGCGCTACAAGGTGTGCCCACCCCTGACCAAATTTTGTGTTTTGTTTCATGTACGAGTATTGGTTGAGATGTGCATGTTTGTGTACCCGCTCATTTCTCTTACTCAAAACCCTCTTTACTACAAGCCGTATTGTTTGCATACTCATGCTATACAAAAATATATACTTTAATTGTATTGTAAGTGGAAAATCGTGTCGGGATATGATAGTGAATATTGTGTAAAAGAAATAAACAACAAAATCAAATAATGCGCATGCGTTTACAATTTTTTTTTAAATTTTTATATAGAGTTTTGATATTTACTAAACATCTAAAGTATATATTTTCACTAATACATTTTAAAAATCCATGATGATATGTGTCAACGAAAGTTACAAGACGGCTTGTAGTAAAGAGGGTTTTGCTCTTACTCTTTTTTTGTTTACAAATTTAGTAACGGGATCTGAGTGGGTATATAAATGCGTACACTTCCATGCGGGGGGACAGTTTTTAGGTAAATTTTTGGAAAATTAGTCAATTTGTGAAAAATATATATTGTGATTAAAAAAAATAAAACAATAAAACCATAGATAAATGTGTTTGAAATTATTAAAATGAAATCGAAGAGATCGAAATCAGTGAAATCGTTTTTATAATTATAGAGATAATGAATAAAATATGGTGTATAATGTGATAGTATTTAAACATAATTATAGTAATTTTAGTGTATTAAATCTAATTATGGTCAGAGTGATAGTGTTGATAACGTCTATACATGCAATAGTTTTACGATTGATAAACGCTAAAAACATTTCGCTAAATGATTTTTGGGAAATGTAATGATGGAAACATACCTAAAACTAATCCTATTTAATTCTAAATCTAAATAATAATAATAATAATAATAATAATAATAATAATAATAATAATAATAATAATAATAATAATAATAATAGTAATAATAACAAAAATAGTAATAATAATATTGCTAATGGTGATAATAACCGAAATACGCATAATAATAGTTCTGGAAGCTTCCATATATAAAACAAAAAAAAACAAAAATTTGTATACAATAATCAAAATAACAGTATACCAACATAACCAGAACAACATTGCAAAACAACAACAACCGCGTACAATATTAAAGCGCATGCTGGGTGGAGGGTACACGTAAGCTTTGTTTGTTTTATATAAGTTTATAAATTTTTGGGTGTTTATTTCTGTAAGTTTAATTAAGATAGTTAAGTTTAGTTAAGTTTAGTTAAGTTTAGTTAAGTAGGGGTTTTTCTTTTATTTTTCATAATTAAATTTTTTATTGGTATAATGTCTAATTAATTAATTTTTTTTTTAAATGATGATGTGATGTGCTCGTCGGTTTGGTCACGTGCGTGGGGGCACTTGATGACCGACAGGTGAGTATGTACGCCCACTATCCCACCTGTTCCTTCCTTTTCCTCTCCTGTGTCCTTCTTCCGCGGTTCTCAAGCTTCGGACTATGTTGAGCAAACCCCACGCCCTTCCCCTGAGTCTAGTCGGCTCAAATACCGCAGCTCAGCCTCTGGTCCGGAGATTCTGCTAACGCCATCGGGGTGCGGATCCCAATGGTGTCGTTTTTTTATGACACTTCTGGGACTCGCACCTTGATTCGTTACAGTATGTTTGCACACGACCTTTATTTTACTAACAAACATATATAAACTAAAGTAACACTAACAGAACATTCATTGTATCTAGTAGTTTCAAAACGTACAACACGTTTATATTCATTAAAAATATTATTTCATTCTTACTAAACAATAAATTAGAAATAAAAGAAATTAAAAATATTAAAAAATAAATTATTAAAGTTCATTTTCATTGGAAAATGTCGTTATATGGTTTCAGTGAAAATGTTGTAAGTCTAATTTTAAAGTTATCTTACCTACAGACTCCGCCAGTTCAACAAGATAAATAACGTTGCTTATAAGAAAATTGGTATCAAGTGTGGTGTCCATTCTAGGCTCAATCCTAGGTCCTGTTTTTTTTTTTATTTAAATTAATGATATTTTTGGATTAGACATCTATGGTAAAATTCAGCTATTTGCTGACGACATAGCCATTACTTATAAATGTGGAAACCTTACTGAATTTAACCATCAAATGGAATCTGACCTACAGAAAATTACGAATTTTCTATACAACAGTAAGTTGAAACTTAATTCTTCCAAATCTAACTTCATCATTTTCTATTTACAAAGTGAGCCGTTAACTATGTTTGATAAAGTGATAGGTCCAAATTCAGTTATTTCAGTTACTAAATGCTCAGCTTTTTTGGACTGACCACATTAACGGTTTTAAAAGTCGAATTTTCACCTTATATTGGAGCGCTGAGAAGAACAGTTCACTACATACCATAATATTTATTATACAATTTTTATTTTAGTTACATTCATGCTCATTTAATATACTTAACGCAGATTTGGGGATCGGCCAATAGTTATCTAATCGATGACCACCAAGTTCTACAAAACAAATCTATAAAGGCAATTAGAAATTTACCGGCTCTTACACTGACCAAATCGTTATGCAATGAGAAACTTCTGCCAATTAATAAGTTAATAGAATTTGAATATATAGCCACCATCTACAAAATGAAATCTGGTATTATGAAATGCTCCGGTATTGATCTTATTACTAACTTTGAAATGACCGAAATAACTATACGGGAAATTGTAAAAATTACCGTCTTCCAAATTATAAGTTATCATTATCACAAAAAAGTATATTTCGTAGGGGAGTTGAGTTGTTTAATACGTTGAGTGAGTCTGATAAAAACCTATCTATTTTTTTTTAAATCTACGGTCAAAAATCAACTTTATAATACATTTACAGAGGAATATAATTACGCCATAACTAGCATACGTAATATTACTTCTATTTGTTCTGACATAAGAGTTCAAGATGGTAGCTAAATGTTTGTTGCCCGGCTAACTTAGTTTTTAACATATAGCTTTTAATAAAGTTTTCTTTTGCTTTTGTATCATGATATGTTTTTTTGTTTTTGTAGTGAAAAGCTGAGTTCCCAACATAGAACGATAGGAAGGAAGTATGGATATAGTACCATAGTAATGACTAAAGAAATTGTTGCTCAAAATAATTGAATGTCGTTATATTTGTCAAATCGTTAGTATTTTTTATTTGCTGTGATAGTTTGATTCAAGTGAGTTTATTATTGTGTCCTATTTAAGTGAGTTTATTATTGGGTGCGACGGTTGTACAAGCCCCTCGCGCTGCATCCTGGGTAACGCCAAAAGTATAACCATTGATCGGCAGGGTAGGCCCTGATTGGTTAATTTAAAACGGAATAATCCAGGCGTCGTAACATAGGCAAATTTACTTTTGAAGAAAACGAGAACCCATTTCTGAGAGGTAACATAATCTTGAGATCTCCAACAATTAAAAAAGCTAATTCAATAGGAGATATTAGAAAGAATAATCCATAACAATCAAGAAAAGAGAATGAAGATAAAACTGCATCAAACTTAGAGCGTGAAAACCGGAATCTCTATGTAAATCTGAAGAGTCTAGAAGAAATGGTGGCAAAGTTAAATAACGAAGTTATTTTACTAAAAAAAGAAAATGAAGACCTAAAACGCATCATTTAAGCGGGTGGACATTCTAACAATAAGGATACCATCGAATACCACACAGATGAAGAAGAACTCGAGCGAGAAATTCATCCGAAAAAGAAATCTGAAAGTGATTCTCAGTGGACATTCGTGACAAAAAAACCTAAAAAAAGAGTAACAATAAATATGGAAGTTACTGACGAAGACGAGCCACTAAGAGAAACTGCTTGAGCATTGAAGAAAAGCAAGCCCAATAAGAAAAGAAAAGCAGAATCATCGCCAGGAATAATCCAGGGCTACACCATACCTGTGAAAGCAATGATGTAATAGCTGAATTACAGAATAAAGGGTTAGATATACAGGATGCTGTCAATATGATCAAAAAAGACAGAACTGAAAGCGATAAAGGAAACCGCGATCTGGTAAGAAGGGGACTACCGCTCTTTATGCTTACGTTTGGAAATAAAGAAAACATCCAAAAGATATATAATATTCGGGCAATTCAAAACATGAAAGTTAGAATAGAGCCAATGAGGAAGATAGTCCAATGCAGAAAATGTCAAAGCTATAATCATACCCAGAAATATTGCGGGCGTGACGCAAGATGAGTCAAATGTATGCTGGTAAGCATCTTACGAGCATGTGTACATTAGACAGAAACACTACAGCAACATGCATAAATTGTAAAGGACAACACCCTGCAAATTATCGTGGTTGTGAAGTAGCTAAAGAATTGCAAAAAATTAGAAACCGTGCAAGAAACCCTGGTACAACAAACCAACCGAATAATAAGGGATTATAAAATCTACGAGATAACGCATCATATGCAGAAGTTGCTAAAAATCAAAAATAAACCACAAAAGTAAATAATACTGGCCAAGTTCAAATAGATTTCATCAAGACCATAGAAGCTTTAAGTAAAAAACTTGACGAGCTTATATTTGACCAATGGAATAAACTTATATTTGACCAATGGAAAACTATCATCGCAGTATTCCAACGTGAATAAAAATAAAAATTAATTTACAAACGCTGAGAATAGTAATATGGAATGCAAATGGGCTAATCCATCATATACCTGAGCTAGAAATATTTCTAAACATGCAAAAAGTTGACATATGTTTAATCTCTGAAAGCCATTTTAATAGATCTTCATATTGCAAAATACGTGGGTACAGTTTCTACCATGCTATTCATCCAACAGAAAGGGCAAGAAGGGGATCTGCCATTTTCATTAAAAATAATATAAAACACCATGAAGAAATGAAGTTTGAAATTGAGTCCATGCAAGTGACAACAATCTCAATTCAAACTAAGAACAAAGATGTAAGTATCTCAGCTATATACTGTCCACCACGCTATAACTTAAAAAAAGAAGAATATGAAGAACTTTTTCACACTTTGGGGCAATGTTTCATTATTGGCGGTGACTTCAACGCAAAAAACACTTTTTGGGGCTCCAGAATTACAACACCAAAAGGAAGAGAACTGTTTAAAGCAGCCAAAAAGTTAAAATGCGACTTCCAATCTAGTGGCGCACCTACTTACTGGCCAACAGATCTAAAAAAAACTCCTGATCTTATAGATTTCTATGTAACAAAAGGAATATCTGACATCTATATATGAATTGAAAATAATGAAAACCGAGCTACTTACATCAGATCACTCTTATGTTATCATGACATTCAGCAGAGCTATTATTCAAAAAGAAATATCACCAATATTTTACAACAGGAATACCAATTGGAACCTTTTTCGTAAAATTGTTAAATGAAAATATCAAACTGCAAGTGCCCATAAGAAGATCTATGCACGTTGAAGAAAAAAATGACAAACTAATTGAAAATATACAGCAAGCAGCGTGGCAAAGCACTCCACTCGAACCTGCAAATAACATTAGAGGCACAAATTATCCAATAGAAGTAAGAGAACTGGTGGCTAAAAAACGTAAAGCACGTAAGTTCTGGCAAATAAATCGAACTGCAGCTAATAAAACCGAGCTTAATAACTTATGTAAAAAACTGAAATCTATTATCAGGAAAGTAAAAAATGAAACAATAGAATCATATTTATCTTCACTTACTGGTCAAAAAGACACTGAATACTTCTTATCGAAACTCCCTTTATTTTAAAATGTTAAATATTTTTGTTCATTTGTCCATATTTTAAAACAATAGAAATACAATATACAATTAAATAGCATCAATAAAACTAGTTGTAATGATGACTAGTCATAAGATGACGTTATATTTGATGAAGGAAATGATGAGAAAAAAAACAAAACAACACAATTAATTGACCAATGAATCGTAATTCGTAAATGACAAAAAAACAAAATAACAACAGAATGACAGTAAAGTTATTAGTATTGGTGTAAAAGAGGGGTAAATCCATCAAAAAACTCGGAGTAGACTAAATCACTCGGTGCAAAAAAAAAAACTTGCACTGAGTGCTGTCAGAGTAATTTTTTTATGGTCAATCGAACGTTATCAGAGTACTCTTTTTACCCTTTTTGCACTCAGTGCAAGTTTTTAAAATCAATCGAAATCCACATAAATCTCGTAATTTCTATCAATTTTAATTTGTGTTTCTGTTTTTACGGTGGTTTAATTAATAATTCATTCAATTTTTTAATTATAATAGTTTTAATTTGTGCGTGATACTAAACAATTTTTTTTTTATTTTTTGTGTTAGTTTACATTTTTCTTGTAATTACTACATCTTATTTGTGCTTAATTTTATTTAGTGGTCCCATTATTTTGTTTTTAATTTAATTATCATTTTTCTTTATTTAAATTAGAATATTTTTCGGTTGTGGTGCGATTAAATTTGTTTATTTATTTCAATTTTCGATAATTATATACATTCGTGTTGTTTTTTCTTAATTTCCAAAATGTCTTTATCAAGACAAACATTTATAAATATAAGGACTTAATCGCTTTAAAAATGTTGTTAGTTTTATATTTACAACGCAAAAAGCGCACTGAACAATCTCAATCAGTTAGGCGGTTTAATGTAAATCCGATTTAATTGAATCGAATGAATCTTGAAACATTCGACGAATTGTTATCATTCGTTGGTCCTCTTATTCAAAGAGCAGACATTGGCGAGAGATCTATAACTGCCGGACAAAGTTTATCATTAACCCTTCGGTAAATATAATAAAGTTATTAAGTATTATTTGCTTATTGAAAAATATTGTTTTAGATACCTGGCCAGTGGTGACAGCATGACATCAATTGGCGTTTATGGATATAGACTCGGTAAATCCACTACTTCCAAAATTATAAGAGAAACATGCGAAGCACTGTAGGAATGTTTACGAGAATTAGTTTTTCCAACACCAACAAATGACATGTGGTTGAAAATCAGCAGAGAGAATACGAGCAACAGTGGAATTTTCCACATTGCTTAGGAGCGATGGGCGAAAAGCATGTTATCATATAAGTAAACATTAGTTAATTACTATAACCATGCTTAGATTTGAATTTATAGTACCCATATTTATTGTTTTTAGGCTTTTGGCAACTGTGGATCGGTATACCAAAAGTATAAAAATAGCCACAGTGGGGTACTTTTTGCAATATGCGATGCGCACTACAAATTTGTGCTGGTTGATATAGGTGCACCTGGTCACATTGGAGATAGTAACATCTTTAGAAGAATCAATTTTGGAAGATCCATTATATGCGGGGGAAAAGATTTAAGCCTACCACCATCCAAACGTCTACGAGACTCAAAAATGTATCCGTACGTTTTCATCGGGGACGAAGCGTTTCCATTAATGCCTAACCTAATGCGTCCGTATCCTGGTTGAAACACAAGTTTCTAACGGATGGCGTATTTACAGAAGACCAATTTTGGCAAGCAAGAGTACAGTATTGGCCATAATAAAAGCAACTGTAGTATTGCACAATAGGCTTCGTGAGAAAAGAGCGGCGGAATATGTGAAGCCTACTCTTGTAGATAGTTATGTTGGAGAAACATACCGACCAGGAACGTGGCGGAATGAAGAAGCTTATGGAATGCAGCAAGTGCCACGAGTAGGATCAAATAACTCCAGTGTACTCGCAAGAGAAATTAGAAACTAATACAAAAATTATTTTACCGAAGTAGATGTATTACCCTGGCAAAATAACAGATGTTAAATTTAAACTATGTAGCCTGAATTTAAAAATATTTTATGTATTAATAAATATAAATATATATCACATAAATAGCACATTTATAATTACAATACATACGTATTTGTAATATATATAAATATATATATATATATATATATATATATATATATATATATATATATATATATATATATATATATATATATATATATATATATATATGTAAATTAATAATTATAAGCAAATAAATAAAGCAAATTAATAATCAAAATCGGTAACATCAAATTTATAACCGCCTTGCATTGTATCTGGTTCAGGACTTTCCAAATATTCTTCTTTAAAATTATCTTAAATTTCTTCTTGAGTTTCTTCTTGTGGTTTTCTCATAAATAGTTGTTCCGTATTGTGTGATAAAATTGAAGTTTCTTCTTCAGAACTTATTTTGGAATATTTTTTTTAATATAATTATTCATCCGTTGCAAGCCTTTGGACATTTTGTGAAAGACCTTTGACTTTTCTACTTTTGGCCATTCAGCAATGTCTTTGTCCCAAAAATTTGCGAGTAATTGCAAGATACTGGTTGGTCGCTCCAGGCTGGTCGGTTAGTCAATACTCGCCGACCGCTCAACACTGATCGGCTGCTCTTGGTGATCATTTACAGCTTTTAGCAATTGTCTCTAATGGAGTCAACAATAAAATTTATGCTAGGGTCAACTGCTTCTGCTTCTTGAACTTTTTTCTTTTTTTGTGTAGGCCTTTGCCTGTGTTTTAATGTTGATGTTGCTGTACCAACAATTGGCTCTGTTAATCGGGTAGTTTCTATCTTGTCTTGGGTTTCTTCTATTGATAAAATATAGTATAACTATCGATTTTATCGACATTGTTAACTACTCTTCTTCTTCTTGGAAAGGTGATGGTTCGTTATTTAATTTAATTGTTGATGTTAGACTGCTAACAGTTGGCCTATAAGAGAAACGTAAAAATTTAGTTAAGTTACATAATCACTTAATCTAATGTGTTACCAACATATCAATAGTAACTTACTCGTTTGTTATATGAATTATCAGAAAATCTAATGCCCTTACTAGCCACTCATCTTTTGGCCTTGATGGTCCAGCTTCACTTCCGCTTTTAGCTTTTCTGGTAATCTGCACATACCACGAACGTAATGCTTTCCACCTCTTCCTAGCTTCATCTGGAGACACTCCAATCGCTTTTCCAATCACCTGCCAGGTATTCTGTTTGAGACACGTATTTCGGTAGCTGTTGTGGCTGAGGTTGTATAAATATTCCCTTCCTAACTTTTGAACCTCATCAATAATTTTCGAATCCAGTTCTTGATTATCTGAATAAACCAAAATATTATCCAGTATGATAGCACATGATAGCAAACTGTTTTTTTACGAATGGATAGAATATTACCATACGAATTATTATTCGATATTTCTTACCACGGGAATAATACGAGTACATTATTGTGATTGCAAACTAATAATTTAAAAATATTCTTATGATACTATAAAATAACATGAATAAACGAAGGAAAAAAATTGTTTTTTTATATTATAAGGTAAACACAAATTTATAAAATTTATTAAAATTATCACTAAACACAAAAAATATATGTATTAATCACAACAAACCACATATATTTAAAAACAAAAATTATTTAATATGGCGCACATTCAAAATTTGTAGCTGACCAAAATAGAAATTATTTGAAAATGAGCGAAACTGTTGCTAATAATAAATATTTTTATTTCTTTTAGTTGGTAATTCTGTGAAATTGTTTGCTCTTTATTGAATTTATTTCAACTCAAGTACTTGGGACTAATAGGAGGGGCTTATTCATTTACAATGATTTGGTTGGTAGAGAGTTCGGGACCAATACTATGGAAGTTTCCTTCCTATGTTGGGAACTCACATGAAGCCAACATATTATATTAGAATAATGTAACGTAACGTCGTAATATACTTATAGATATGGTATTACTACCGCGTTTTTTTTTGTGCAAGTAATTTAATGTTAATTATTAATGAATAATTAAAAGTTGTAAATTAATATTTTTCTGTATAGATATTCTTTTTGGAAAATAAAAAAATAAAAGCAAAAAAGAAAAACTAGATGACATAATTAATGCCAAATTTAAAGGCACTGCAATCGTAATCCAGAATGGTACTCCTCACTTCCTATAGCCAAAACATATTTAACAGCCGAAACTGGAGCAACTCAAATTTAAATCTTTTAGACAAAAAGGCTCGACTTCGAACTTTTTCTTAGCTCCAGTAACAAAATTATCATGGAAGGTGAGTTCAATTCGCGTCACACCCAGTGGGGTTGCCCAAACTATAATCGAAATGGTCAAGTCCTAATTCTTAGTTTATGCAATATAATTACAATATCCAATTTAATTCCATTGAAGACAAAAGTATTTCGCAATTATATTCTCAAACCGACTGAATGGAATTTATGATTTATTTCCATCGAAACCTCCCAGTCGCTTCTCAATTCTTTGCCGCTACTCAAATTAAGAGAAAAAAGCGATCAGGTTAACTATATACAACGTAATCAATCTTACCAAATCATTTAGAGCAAAGACATCTTAAAAATGCATCGTGAACTGTTAAAGCTTATAAAATTACGAAACCAAATGCATCGACCCTATTTTAAATACCGTGGATATAACTTGAAATTTCTATTCCAAGATATTCCAAATTCACATGCAGAATAGTTAAATTTCCTAATAAGGCTGCAATGATAAGGCTGAAAACTTTCTTAAAATTGCCAAATGATTTGGTCGTTCAACAATTACAGTCTTTCTGTATATAGAAAAAGCCTTTGACACGGTCTGGCATAAAGGCGTAGTCTATAATATAAACAATGCTGTAGTACCAAATCAAAAGCAGTAGGCCAAAGTTTAATTCTGAGCCCATAAATTTTCTCAACAAAATCTAAATATATGCCAGGACTATAGTCAATTTTTGTAACTAGCGCACGGAAATCTATGGGCGAAGGCTGTCCAATTATTTAAACCGGTATTCCGGACTTTGCAGATCGCCACTTACGTTTTATAGATGTTTTAACCGAAATCTAATCGAGAACGCCTCAATAATTTCACTCGGCGGCTTCAATCGAAGTTTATCGACAGAATAACAAATTCTGAAGCACAATTCCGTCGCGAAATTCCTAAATCATGGGGTCTGGCTTACATGGTTAACCTGGTAAATCTAGTGTAAATACAGTGCAAGTTCTATATAAAATCAAAAAAACTATGCGATGACACTTGACGTCAAGCCTAAGTGAAAAGAGCATATCACAAAGCAAAAAAAGAACTTAACATCAAAGATAGAAAAATGTACTGGCTTATAGTTAGGAATTATTAGCTAACAATACATAATAAAAACAATAAAAAGCCAAAAGCGTTACAAGCCATAGTTGACCCTTTATACTGAGATTTTTTACAACGTCTTTCATTTTAGCCCAATGAACGATTTTACACATAATCAATGGCGGGAATCGTACTCGGGATCGCAGCGTGTTAAGCAAACATATTAACCGACACTATACGACTGGTGACAATACATAATAAATTGATAGGCATCAATTCGAAAAAAAACTTGTACTCAATGTGCACCGTCCTTAAAATAAACGTTAATACTATATTGCCATAAAAATGTGCTGTCTTGCTTAAAATTTATGCCATAATATTTTTTTTTATATAATCAAAGATATCCAAAATTAAACAAAATTTTGCCCAAACAAAAAACATTGGAGCTAATTTTGGTAATTGAAAAAAATTATTCAGTCATTCAGTTTTTGGGCAGCAAACGTTCAAGTTAATATCAATCTTTCTTTAGCTTCGTATAAATAAAATAAAAAATGTCGAAAACAATTTTACAATTAATATTTGGGATGAGTCTTGTTTTGCTCATTGTCGCTCATGGAATAAATAATAATGAAAATAAGGATTTAAAATATCGAAAAATAGATATTGAACATTTAAGTGACGGGGGCGAGACAACTCCAGGGACTGTCGCATCGTCCTGTGGTGTTGTGTTCATAAGTTTAAATACAATTTTTGGAGCTTTGATGATTTCTCGAATGTTTATTTAAATTTTTATGAATTTGGGGATTGTTTTTAACATTTATCATATTAATAAAATTGTTAGTTTGTTAAATTAATTAACATCGGTATTTTATTTTTATCCGTGTGTTGAAGAGAAATTTATTTCCATTGGACATTGTGACCATTTAAAAACGAAAAAATAAAAAGGAAAAATTCCCCCACTATTGAATTCTCGATTAATCGGGCTGTAATCTCAACCGAACGAGTTGCCGTCACATAAACGGGCGATTACCATTAATCACAATATTAATATCGATTTTAAGTCTATTTTTTTGGTCATGTGAGATGCATAATGCTCTATTTTGGATAGATGTTATGTATGATGTTATACGAGAGCCTGCCAAATATTTAGAAGATACATTAATAATAAAATAAATCATAATTCGTGTACTAATATGACTTTCACTAAAGCCTCAAGGTGACACCACGTCACAGTATTTAAATTTTTGGTATTATGATTTTCGCAGTGCGGAGTTTAATGTCTTTAAGGACAGGAGCCGTAGAGTAATAAAAATGATCGACATAGGGTACACGGTTTCCCTATACACGATTAAAAGGATAGTAAAATTTCGAACTGAAACGTAAAAATAAAATAATATATTCCGATGACGATGTCCTTTAAAATTACTCTCAAAGTGGTAATTAGTGTCGTTGTTAAAAAACGACAAATTCGTAAATTATTTGAAAGGTTTTCATCAAAATCATACAAAAACTGATGATTTTTTCATACATAATTATTAAGTAGCGTTAATTTATTTTCTCTATTTCGATTTGAATTTTCAAAAATACATGTGGACACATTATGGCTTGTAGTCGAGATTATAGAATAAAGTTATATACATATATTTATATGGTAAATGTGTAATCGTCGGTAAATGTGTGTATAATTTCGCAATATTTTTTTTTTTTTTTTTTTCATATATGAAATAAATTTAGAATATTTTTTCATACGGACCATCTTTTTGTCGTATTGAATTAAATATAGCCACATAAATTTGAATATAACTGATATTTATGGATTATTAAAAATTGACAGTGGCCGATCAATGCAAAAAAATTAATGTAGTTTTATTTTTGGAATTATTATTTATTTTATTTATTTATTTATTTATTTACACAAATAAGGCCAAGACTTTTTACAATATATTATAATAATAATATATTATTTTCTTATATTAACCCTTATAATAATATTAGTAATAATAATACTAATAATAATAACAACAATATTGTCAAATAATAAAATAATAAGAAATAGAAGAATAATAAAATATAATAATAATAACTATAACTGGGGAGGGAGGTGGAACAAAGAAATAGGAAAAGAAAAGGGAGGGATCAAATCAAATGAAATTATATTATGAAAAAGCTTATCCAACAGCTTATCGTACAGCTTCTTGCAATTATGCTAACTACCAATATTCGAATAAGGTGCAATTTAACGTTATGTTCAATAAGTTTTGCTGTACTCCACAACTTACTTAATATCCCGTAAATTTTACTTCATAGATTATTTACATGAGCTATCACATAGTTCAACTTAGTGTCAATAATCAGACCCAAGCTTTTTACGTGGTCATAAATATCTATTTTATGATTATCAAATACGAGATGATTAGTAGGCACATTGACTCGATTACTATTAGATATGATAATGGTTTGAGATTTTACAGGCTTTATTTGAAGTTTATGTGCAAATGTCCAATCAAATACATTTTTCAAGGTCATATTTAAACTATTAAATATTATAACTATTATTTAAACTATTAATAGTTAACTATTAACTATTAAACCTATCATTTGGCTTACCAAAAGAATACAATTGTAACTCATCGGCATAGAGGTGATAGTCAGTATCTTTAGTCTGCTCAATAATAAAACACACTTGGTTTATATATATATATATATATATATATATATATATATATATATATATATATATATATATTGAGAACAAAAGGATTCCTAAAATAATACCTTGAACTACACCTGATAAAACAAGTGGGGAGTTGCTAAGGTTGCCATAAAATTTAACCGATTCTTGCCGAAAGTATAAATACGAGAAAATTAGTTGACAAGCATTTTCTGAATAGTTATATTCATAACACATCTTTGACACTAGAAGAGAATGATCAATCTTATCAAATGTTTTGGAGAAGTCTAAGCGAACCAATATACCAACTTTCCCATCTTCCATTAGAAGTAATATAATATAACTGCCTTCAATAGTGCTGTAGTAGTTTATACTATGGTTTACACGAAATCCCGACTTTTCTTTAAACTTGTTCAATAAATTTCGGTTAGATATAAAAGTAATTTAAGATTTAATAATTTTTTCAAATACTTTTGACAACTTTTGAAAATCATTAACATTAACAGGTTGGTGTAATTTGGGAAATGGTGTAACCAGAGTCATTTTCCATGCAACTGGGAATACATATTTAGTAAGACCTGAATTCACTGCGTATGTTGTATAGGAAGGAAGACTGGCAATTCCCTAGAATCAGAAAACTCTAGGGGTCCACAACTGAGTGACTCCATTGACCTGGACAACTCATGGTCCAAACTAATAGGAATATTGTTTTTGTCGTCCAGACAGACATAGCGGATGTACCATCGACTGATTCTGGTGTTCCTGACATTACAGCCTCATCCTTCTTTTAAACCTTGAGCATTACAGAGCCCAAATCATAGCTTATAATGCCACTTGTCTTGGCCAGTTCTGCCAGCGATTCCTTACTAACAATGATCACAACAGATCTAAAAACGTTCTTAACCTCCTCCAATTTGCTAATCTTCCAATTGTGGGAAGATAGCTCCGGTTTATTTACTTTAGATGTATTAGTAACTATAAAAATTCCATATAAAAGAAACAAAAAAAATAGTAAACACACGCACATTATTTGATTTAATTGTTTATTCCTTTTACACAATATTCGCCATCATATCTCGACACGGTTTTCTACTTACAATACAATCAAAGTATATATTTCTGTATAGCATGAGTATACAAACAATACGGCTTGTAATTTAGATGCATGTGACTGTGAAGAAAAACGAATGACATTAAAACAAAAGAAATTCCATAAAAAAATCTATATCACATTCAAGCTTTATTTTTTTTGATTGATTGATTTAGAATGTACGACCAAGGACTAACCAGGATCTCCCGGATATTTGGCCGGGCCCACCGTACACCCGTTTTACATAAACTTGGAAGGATGAAGCAGGATATTAGTTATATTATTGAGATCGACCCGGTTACAGACACCATGGCAGCCAATAGTTAGTAAATTTTTGTTGAGGTAGGGAAAGGAAATGTATGTCAGTAATGACAGAATTGGTTCGGTTTCCCGGCAGCCAATATTCGAACTACTGTTAGCATAAGACAATCATAATTTTTCTGAACCGCTCTGCATTCTAGAATCTCTTGTCAGCAATCCAGTGTGCCACCATTCATCCGTTATCTACAATTTTTTCCTGAAAACAGAGTCTATTAATTAACTAATTGCTCTTTGCCGTAAGCTGTAATAAATTAAATTAATTTTTTATCTGAAATTAAAACTAAATTAATTGATTATATGATAATATAATTTTCACGAGCCGCAGGCTGTAATACATTGGATTAGATTTTGCCTGAAATTTACAATTAATTAATTTGCTACATTTATAAAAATATGAAATCATAAATAAAACTTATAGAATAATATAGATTAGATTTCACAACCCGACGAAACATTACACATCAATTGAATCGACCGCCCCACGACAGACACGTCATGTAATCGCCGAATCTAATTTATACACCTACAATTTAATAATACAATAATACAACAACAATACAATAGTACAATAATACCATACAACAATATAATAACATTTCAATATAATAATATGCCAATTCAACAATATAACAATATATAAATACACCAATATAACAATATAGCAATACTACAATACAATAACATAATAATACAATAATACAACCATACAATAACACTACCATATTACAACATTATAACATTATAATATTATAATATAGGCTGTATAAAACTAGATTAGTTTTCCCCTGGCATTTACAACTTAATTAATTAATTCACTCCATTGTAGCTAAAAATTTAAGTGTTAATTCTAGTATATTAATTAATACTAAACCAATAAATTTAAATATAAAAAATATAAAAACATAATAACTATGGAACTATTTTTACATTTGCATTTGCATCACCCCTTCAACCCACACGGAAACATAACAAAGTCAATATAATTCACAAACCCAACTAATCATCCCTATCTATCCAGCCATTCAATTCTGAAAATTCTTTAACGGACCATTCTCAACCAAAGTGAAATACTACCTTAAAATCTAAACAATTCTAAATCCAAAAATTTACAAGGCTATATCCTTTGCTTCCAATCACAAAAAAAATTATTATTATTATTATAGTCTACTTAACTGGTAATTATGATGATAAATATGATGATAAATTTTTAAAATAAGGAACCTCCTTACAATGGGTTAGATGTACAATACGCAAACGAAGCCTAACCTCGGAATAGAATCCCGTCCATTTCGTATTGTAAACATAACCCAAAACACAGGCGAGAGTATGACTCCAATTAGAATTATACTAATGACTATATTCTATAGGACTGATTGATGACGATATTCTAATTTCCCCATATTGCAATAGATGGCACTACTTTAGAACATACAAATATTTAGCGAGATTCCATTTTCCTATTACATGAAAACCACCGCTGCTGTACTAAACAATAGCTATAAACTTAAACCTATGCGAATATAAAATTTCATTAATCCCAGTCCACATAAACCGCCACGCCTCCAATCTTTTCTACTAAATTCAATCTGTTCAATTTTTCAAGTTTCCTCTACATGTATGCATAAATAAGCACAGCCTGCATTCGTACAGACTTCATCCTATATTATTTAACATTTTCACCTACTCAACTAGGCTCTATTTATGTACCTACTTTCATTTACCTAAAGTTCAACCCTATTATTATCTGGCATCTTAGTTTGTTTTATTTGTTTAATTTTTTTGTGTTATTACCAAATCTAAATCTGACTTTGATTCCTGAAAAAATTGTACTAATTGTGCTGATCATCTTATTGAATTTGTGAGTGTTGAAGTGATATTAAAGTAACATTTGTCAATATAGCATCCCAATTTTGCAAGTTTTACTAAATATATATTGATTAATTGGTTAAGTAAATTTATTATTTTTATTTAAATTAATAGTGATTTCATTTATTAAGTGTGTGTTATTATGAGTATAAAGGTATATCCTATACCAGGTGTTGGCAATTGTTTGTTTAATGCATACTCCATCAGCTAGAGTTTTTTTATCCCCATTTCCTACCCCTATCTGTCAGTGATCACCGAGCTGAGATTGTAAATTTTATTCAGGCTGATCTAGCTAACTTTTCTCCAACAATCTTGGATTCATGTCATCAGGTTTATAATCCTTCTTTGATTTCCAGTCACACCGAAGGTCAATTAATAACCAGGGGTGCTATTCTTGAACCATTACGAAAATTTTCGGTACCGAGTTAGTGTCAAAGTATTACGAAAATCATAAAATGGTATTCTTGAAATCGGATTACGAAAATTTTCACAACAGAACGTTACGAAAATTTCCGTAATGGTATTTTGGTTCCTTATTTCATTTTCGTAATGAAATTGCATGGAATAATTTTATTTTTCATGAATAAGAGTAAGATATATTATATGAAAATTAGAGAAAACGATAATAAATTTGGTAAACAATAATTAATTTATATTAAAAGATGATAATAATTGCACAGTATAGATCCATTTTTGCTTGCATTAAGATTTTTTTGTGTTAACGCGATAACCAAACAAACGTAAAAAATGCATGTGCTTTGTAAAATTAATATCTTTAGAAGAAAAACATAATTTGTATAGTAATTATTTAATTAATTAATTAATTAATTGTTAGTAATATAATTATTCGAAACGCATCCTCTTATGCACAGAAAAAATTAACATAGATTATTTTTTCTGTGTCTTAGTCATTAATTTAGTTCGTCAATCGTCATCGATGTTAAAAATATCGCAACACAAAAATTTAAATAAGAATTTTTTTGTTGGAAATTGTTAAATATGAGGTGGCCATTTTGACCGTATACTTTCTTGACACTGGGGCACCGAGGTCGATATTGGAATTATTTACAAATTAGTTAATAAAAACATAAAATATGAATTAAATAAATTCCTTGTTCGCAATCCACATTTTTCTTTTTTAAATTACAACTAAAAGGAGTTCTTTTTGTTTATATAATCACTTGGTTTCACGTAATAAATTTACGATAGTATCATTTAAAATTCATTTAAAATTCAATTTTATCCTTCTAATTAATAAAGAAATACCAATAAATATTTTTTTTTAATTTTTTTTCATATAAAACACAAATTTCAATTTATGATGGTCGATCGTTGATCGTTGAAGAGATCGGTCATGTTTTGTCGATCTCTTCAAAAATAATTAATTATTTTTTAGTTTTCAATTGTGTTGGTGTATGTGAAAGTGTAATAAATTAATGATTAACTTTAACAATTTTAATAATATAGTTATGTGTTGTAAATTTATAATTTATAATTTATATTTAAGTTTAAATTTATATTTATATTTAATTAGTGTATGTGAGTGAGTGCAAAAATTAAAAATAAAAATATTGTAGAAGACAACAACAATGCTACAAGTTATTTCATGTGTTTGTCTATATACTTATGAATTTGGATTCTTCTGGATTTATACTGTGACGATTAGCATCTGTTAGTAGCATTGTTGTTGTATTTTATTTTATTTATGTGTATGTACATAGGTATATATAGTGAACTGAATGTAGTGTACTATATATAGCATATACATGGTGTACTAGTATGTATAGTTTTCAGTACATAGTCAGGTGACTTGGAAACGGATTGTACACTCTGAGGTTGACCCAGAGATCAGGTATCAATGCACCATTTTTAAAGGTGCATTTCTTACTTATTTTATTGCTGTAAATAATTTTACAGAAAATATTTTTTCATTTAATTTTATAATTAGTTATGTGTGGTACTTTTTAGCAAAAGAGCAAGACCAACATATTTTTCTTGTTCCCCGTAAAAGTTGTTCAATATGTTTTGTTTGAGATTATAACAAGAGAGGTAGATGAGAAATTATATTTCGTTTGTAGTTTTTTAAATTGTTTATATACTATGGAGGGTATATATAAATAAAAT
>OY744476.1:165213369-165247751 GCA_963556175.1 Tipula confusa
CGCCAAGGTGTCTGTAACCGGGTCGATCTCAATAATTTAACTAGTATCCTTCCATATCCTTCCAAGTTAATGTAAAAACGGGTGTAATGTGGGCCCGGCGCTTTCCGGGATATCCTGCTTAATGCTTGGCAGTACATTCAAAATCAATCAATCAATCAAAAATATAAAACACAAATTTCAATTTATGTCAAAATCGAGTAATTTTTGCTGTCAAAAAATGAACTATTCCATAATTTTTATTCACCACGGGTTTGTTTCCGTAATAGTTTCAAGAATATCAATTAATGATTTTTCCATTACGATTACGAAAACAGCGTTACGAAAATTTAAGATACCGAAAATTTTCGTCATAGTTCAAGAATAGCACCCCAGGTAAATACAATATTTAACATTATATATAGTTTCATGGTTTAGCATTAAATTATTAACTCATGCTTGTGCACGCATTGTATTTCCTCCAGATACTTATCTGATCTTCTAGAAGACGGCTTTTGGGGTGGTGCTGAATGTTTGGCTGCCACCGCAATCCTCAGAAATTCATGAATCACTGTTTATTGCGGTGTCATGTCGAATAACATCATTTTCACTCCGTCTAATGGTGAGTATCAATTTGAGTTAAATTTGTTATACGCCAGTTCGCACTACTCCAGTATACGATTTACCCAAGATTCCCCGACTTCTTCCTCAGCCCATAGTTCTGTAGTAACTGACATGACCGAAACTATTCACCGTAAAATTCTCCCTACTAACAATCCTTATACATTATTTGAGGAACCACAGCTATTCGAGTCGCCAATCAATAATCAAGACTCAGTTTCTCTTCGCTTTGGCACCTGGAACGTCCGCGGTGTTAATATCCCTTCAAAACGAGATGTAATTGACAAAATTTTGTGTCAGAATAACATTTCCATATGTGGTGTCCAAGAGACAAACATGATCACAGGTGCCTGTTCCACCCTGAATTACACGTGGCATCTCGCGTACGATCCTAAAACAAAGCGAAAAGGTGTGGGTCTTTTGATAAGGAGACATGCTCCCATTCAGTCAATGCGACTAAAGAAATATTTTGGAGCGATAATTACGCTTATAAGTAAAATAACTAACGGCGAAATTCTTTTCATATCAGTGTATGTTCCCCCCTACACTTCTCAGTTTAATCGACGACAATCTTCAAAGATTTTCTCCACTTTATCTTCCATAATAGATCACTGCCCTCCATCGCGTGATATTATTTTACTTGGGAATTTTAATGCGCATTTGGGGTTTGATAATTCATGTCCGGAGAACGAGAATGGAGTTTCCCTAAAATTGGTTACTCGTTCTTCCTCACTATTTAATCAATCAATTAATGGTCGACGTCGAAATCTTACGACTTGGACCAATGGTCATGTTTTTTCTCAGTTGGACTATATTTTAACCCGCAATTTTAACCGACTTATTTTCATCAAATCTATTAAGACCACTCAGTTTTTTAGATCCTTAAGTGATGATCGTTTGCTCAGATGGCCGTTTCGTCCTTAACCTACAGTTATAAGACATTAAATCTTTCGTTATTGAAAAATGAGGAAGTATGCGATCTTTTTAAAACTACTCTATCAACCACCTATGAAAATGCTATTTTGGGAACCAGCAATGGTGACCTTTGGTCCATCATCATTGACAGTATCAAAATTGCTGCACAGCACTCATTAATCACCAAAACTCCACTTACACCCAATCGTAGGCGTGCGCTTGCTTTGTTTAAACAAGCTCGATACTATCAAAAGTCTCACCCTCTTGACTCAGTTGCTAACACTATCCTAAAAAATGCTAGAATTAGGTTGTATGATGCATATTCCACTCATAGATCATTAGAGTATCAACAGTTTTTTTCAAATATGTCTCGCTTTCCGTTATCTGAACGAATGCGTAAGACTTATTCATTTTTCAAGCAGTTTAAGCAGACTAGTAGCAAAAGTGCTATGCACTATATCCATATTTCTTCTTGGTCAAATGAACTTCGCAAGTCTGAAGGCGATTGGCCTTCTTTGTTAGAAGAGAGTGATCACTTTCCTTTGGGGCCTCCTCCAACTAAGGAAGACATTCTTTTTGCCATCAAGTATGTTCGTTCCGGAACTGCTCCCAGACCTGATGAGGTACCCATTGAATTATTCAAGAATATTCCTGACAATATACTCAATGCAATTCATACAGTTTTCAACATAGCTTGGATACAAAATGAGTCTCCATCCGAATGGGTTGATACTATACAAATACCCATTCCCAAAGTAAAACCTCCAAAGCATCCCGATGATTATCGTCGCATAACATTATGTAATGTGGGATATAAAATCTATGCTAAGCTCCTTCTTGACAGGTTAGATGAGTTTTTAGATTTGCCGCCAACCTATCAGGCCGCTATTTTGGCTAATCGTTCAACAGATGATCATATGTTTGCCATCCGTCGAGTGCTTGATGAAGAGTGGCGTGCTGGAAATAGGGTTTTCGTTTTCTCTATTGATTTGGCAAAGGCTTTTGACACCGTCAGATTTGATGTTGTAATCGAATGTTTATTACAGCACATACCCATCAGGTTGGTTAATCGTATTATCAAGACCGGTCTTTGGGAGCGCACCTCTATTAAATGGTATAACATCTGTACATCCCGGGTCCAAAAAAACAAAGGTTTTAAGCAAGGATGTCCCCTTTCTCCAAGACTTTTTAACTTTATTTTAAATGAAGTTTGGATAACAGTTACTGATCAATTTCCAAAGCTAAGACTCAGTCAATGTGGAACGCTACAACTTCCTCTCATTTTGGCTTATGCAGATGATGTTGTGCTTATCATCCGCAGTTTGATTAATTTGGAACCTATACTCCTTGAACTAGTGAAATGTTTAGATGTCGCAGGATTGAAATTAAATCCACTTAAATGTACTACACTTATTAGGGATCCCGATCCTTTATCCTGCCTTCCACCTACCATTAATTTAGCAGGAATTTCCTTCACTACTGTGAAAACAATGCGTTATCTCGGCACTTATTTAACTTCAAGCTTGAGTCGACTCCTAACTATTCGTACTAGCTGTCGGCAAGCAGTTGGCATCACAAGGATAATGCAGGATTTTATCAAGAGAAATAGAGTGCCTTTTGATACCGTCATTACCATGTATAATGTCTCCATTATCCCTTTAATTACTTATGGTTTGAAGAATGGCTCTTACGTACGCAAATCGTCGGCGTTTGAGAAGATATGAACAGTTCTTCTTAAGAAAATTAATTTAGTTCAGCATTAACAAACCCGTTCTTGGTAGACATAAAATTAAAGACATATTACATGGTAAGACCATTACCAAACGTCTTAAGGTTAATCGAATCAGTTATTGGGGACATATACACCGACGTGAACCATCTCATATTTTACATGCCACTTCGATTTATCATGCTGGTCCAAAGAAAGTTGGACGACCCTGCTTCACATGGAATGATTCTCGAAACCATGATTTATTATACTATGATAAACCAAAAAATTAATGGGAACCCCTCTTACAATCACGCCACGATTTACGTAAAGCTGCAGAAGAAATCTACTAACTTGATGAATCGGATTCTGGTGATTTGTTAGAAGATGATAATGCAGCAGAGTTATAAACCTGATATTTGGTTATTCTTTCTTTTTTTTAATATCTTAGAGGCAACTGAAATTCTGATATCATACCTAATTATGATCTATTTCCTACTTAAGATTTGTTTCCATTCCTAATCACTCTTGTTTGCCTATGACTTGGTCTCCGAAGACTGTTTTGTTAAACCGTTCTTTCTATTGACTGACAATACTATTAGAAGTGTTTCACTTGTGTGTTTTCTTAGTCATTTGACGTACTTGGATTCTCTGGTTCGAGGAATATGCCTTTTTGGGGAAACCTCTTAAAAACGAATTAGGGCCTACCTCTTGGGTAATGTTGGAAACGGCTCATTCATCAGTAGAACTCTTATGCAACCTTACATTTGACTATTAAACTCGTGTTAACCGAACAATTTGTACCCCCACCACATTTGCACACACTCACATTCCATCACAACCTGACTAGAACCAGACTTTTACCTATAATATACCTATAGTTTTCATCTCTAATATATTTTGGGGATAGATAGCATTTGGGTACTTAACTACATAATCTACTCACCATATTGCATGAATACATACACATTAATGATGTATATTTATATTTATCCGAAATCTACAACCACTATCTATAGTGGTGCAACTCTTCGGTTTTGTTTTAATTATGTTACCTAAAAAGAAATTATCTGAAAAGACACTTCCCTTCCTTTCCCTTTATATGGCATGTTTACGCAATTTAAAAATGACACACAGCCATATAAACGGAATATAAATGTGAACCGAACAATCCAATACAATATATAATCTGATATAACATTTTACTTATCTGATTCGGTCTGGTCTGCGCCGCGCCTGCCATCTACTTATCTCTTTTGTCCTTGTTTCCTTTGCTGCATTTCTAGATTCCAAAATTCGTTTTTTCCCCCATAATTCTTCTGTGTTATTGTCAAATCTTTGACGTTTGGTTGATTTTCCAACCACCTTTATCCACCTTGTGTTCACCTTATATTAATTTTCTCACTTTTTCACTTCACTGTATTCTTTTTTTTTTTTTTTTTTTTAAATTTTCGTAACTGGCCGAAGACGAGCAATCACTTGATATTTTATATTTTATAACTAACTATTTGCATTTACTATAATTCTAATAAAACTACTAGATACACAATTATGTATCTAATTTGATTTTAATTTGGTTTATTATTTGACATTCACAAAACATAGAATAATTTTTTTTCTACTCATTTGTAGATGGCAGTCACGTCTGCAAAAATTTAATTCTATTTTACATGAGAACAAAGATAAATAAAATAAAATAATTTAAACGAAATTTTAATTTCTCATGTAAAACTAAACACTTATTTTCGAAAATACGCTCGTAATTTAATTCACTATTCACTATAGACGTGCTTGTTCGCCTTCACGTTACGAAAATTTCACTTTAAGCGCAATCCGGATTGCGCAACAATTTTTATATTTATTTTTAAGAAATTAGACAATGGTGCGTCTCAAAAACACGACTACCATTCTCCAGGGCTAGACACCCACCTATATCACATTCAAGCTTTATTGTAACTTTATACAAATTAAATTAAAGTTAGTCACTAGATGGATTTAAAAAATATGGATTTTGCAGTAAAAATAATGTTGTCTGAACTATTTTGTTCATGTCTTCACTTCTGATATAGTATATGTTCTTTGGTTATAATCATACAGAGATGGTAACGCAATCGTGAAGCAAACAATATAAAATTGGCGAGCCTAACAACTCTGGCAGACACGCGGTAGGTCACTTCACTCCGCCTACGAGCCGCACGTAGGAGCGGATTATATAAATTCCAAAAATATAAATTACAATTTACACCTTAGCTACATCCACTTTGAAATATTATGGAATACATCGAAATTTCAATACATTCGGAAATTCCTCAGTTTCGCAATATTCGTGACTTTTTATACAAAAATTGTAAGTATCATAAAACTGAATTTAATCGGCTGCAATATAGCAGAGCTCGTAACAAAGTAAATGGTATGATTAAAACTTCTAAAAGACAATTTTTTAAAGAACAATTCGGGAATCGAGTTTCAAGTAAAGAATTTGGAATTACGATCCATCAATTAGTGAAACTAAATGTGAAATCAGTTCTGGCGATTTCAACGTATATTATGGTTCGGTTTTTGTACCAAACAATTCGAACAATATAATTAAAATTTTGAAGATATTTTCTATTTTCTATTTTCATAACGTTTCGGTAGATGATGTTTGCATTAAATTAGCCAGTATTAAATCTAACGCTGTTGAAGGTGACGGATAAACTCTCAGCTTTGTTAAGCTTTTATTGCCAGTCTTGCTTCCTATACAACATACGCAGTGAATTCAGGTCTTACTAAATATGTATTCCCAGTTGCATGGAAAATGACTCTGGTTACACCATTTCCCAAATTACACCAACCTGTTAATGTTAATGATTTTCAAAAGTTGTCAAAAGTATTTGAAAAAATTATTAAATCTTAAATTACTTTTATATCTAACCGAAATTTATTGAACAAGTTTAAAGAAAAGTCGGGATTTCGTGTAAACCATAGTATAAACTACTACAGCACTATTGAAGGCAGTTATATTATATTACTTCTAATGGAAGATGGGAAAGTTGGTATATTGGTTCGCTTAGACTTCTCCAAAACATTTGATAAGATTGATCATTCTCTTCTAGTGTCAAAGATGTGTTATGAATATAACTACTCAGAAATGCTTGTCAACTAATTTTCTCGTATTTATACTTTCGGCAAGAATCGGTTAAATTTTATGGCAACCTTAGCAGCTCCCCACTTGTTTTATCAGGTGTAGTTCAAGGTATTATTTTAGGAATCCTTTTGTTCTCAATATATATATATATATATATATATATATATATATATATATATATATATATATATATATATATATATATATATATATAAACCAAGTGTGTTTTATTATTGAGCAGACTAAAGATACTGACTATCACCTCTATGCCGATGAGTTACAATTGTATTCTTTTGGTAAGCCAAATGATAGGTTTAATAGTTAATAGTTAACTATTAATAGTTTAAATAATAGTTATAATATTTAATAGTTTAAATATGACCTTGAAAAATTTATTTGATTGGACATTTGCACATAAACTTCAAATAAAGCCTGTAAAATCTCAAACCATTATCATATCTAATAGTAATCGAGTCAATGTGCCTACTAATCATCTCGTATTTCATACTAATCATAAAATAGATATTTATGACCACGTAAAAAGCTTGGGTCTGATTATTGACACTAAGTTGAACTATGTGATAGCTCATGTAAATAATCTATGAAGTAAAATTTACGGGATATTAAGTAAGTTGTGGAGTACAGCAAAACTTATTGAACATAACGTTAAATTGCACCTTATTCGAATATTGGTAGTTAGCATAATTGCAAGAAGCTGTACGATAAGCTGTTGGATAAGCTTTTTCATAATATAATTTCATTTGATTTGATCCCTCCCTTTTCTTTTCCTATTTCTTTGTTCCACCTCCCTCCCCAGTTATAGTTATTATTATTATATTTTATTATTCTTCTATTTCTTATTATTTTATTATTTGACAATATTGTTGTTATTATTATTAGTATTATTATTACTAATATTATTATAAGGGTTAATATAAGAAAATAATATATTATTATTATAATATATTGTAAAAAGTCTTGGCCTTATTTGTGTAAATAAATAAATAAATAAATAAAATAAATAATAATTCCAAAAATAAAACTACATTAATTTTTTTGCATTGATCGGCCACTGTCAATTTTTAATAATCCATAAATATCAGTTATATTCAAATTTATGTGGCTATATTTAATTCAATACGACAAAAAGATGGTCCGTATGAAAAAATATTCTAAATTTATTTCATATATGAAAAAAAAAAAAAAAAAAATATTGCGAAATTATACACACATTTACCGACGATTACACATTTACCATATAAATATATGTATATAACTTTATTCTATAATCTCGACTACAAGCCATAATGTGTCCACATGTATTTTTGAAAATTCAAATCGAAATAGAGAAAATAAATTAACGCTACTTAATAATTATGTATGAAAAAATCATCAGTTTTTGTATGATTTTGATGAAAACCTTTCAAATAATTTACGAATTTGTCGTTTTTTAACAACGACACTAATTACCACTTTGAGAGTAATTTTAAAGGACATCGTCATCGGAATATATTATTTTATTTTTACGTTTCAGTTCGAAATTTTACTATCCTTTTAATCGTGTATAGGGAAACCGTGTACCCTATGTCGATCATTTTTATTACTCTACGGCTCCTGTCCTTAAAGACATTAAACTCCGCACTGCGAAAATCATAATACCAAAAATTTAAATACTGTGACGTGGTGTCACCTTGAGGCTTTAGTGAAAGTCATATTAGTACACGAATTATGATTTATTTTATTATTAATGTATCTTCTAAATATTTGGCAGGCTCTCGTATAACATCATACATAACATCTATCCAAAATAGAGCATTATGCATCTCACATGACCAAAAAAATAGACTTAAAATCGATATTAATATTGTGATTAATGGTAATCGCCCGTTTATGTGACGGCAACTCGTTCGGTTGAGATTACAGCCCGATTAATCGAGAATTCAATAGTGGGGGAATTTTTCCTTTTTATTTTTTCGTTTTTAAATGGTCACAATGTCCAATGGAAATAAATTTCTCTTCAACACACGGATAAAAATAAAATACCGATGTTAATTAATTTAACAAACTAACAATTTTATTAATATGATAAATGTTAAAAACAATCCCCAAATTCATAAAAATTTAAATAAACATTCGAGAAATCATCAAAGCTCCAAAAATTGTATTTAAACTTATGAACACAACACCACAGGACGATGCGACAGTCCCTGGAGTTGTCTCGCCCCCGTCACTTAAATGTTCAATATCTATTTTTCGATATTTTAAATCCTTATTTTCATTATTATTTATTCCATGAGCGACAATGAGCAAAACAAGACTCATCCCAAATATTAATTGTAAAATTGTTTTCGACATTTTTTATTTTATTTATACGAAGCTAAAGAAAGATTGATATTAACTTGAACGTTTGCTGCCCAAAAACTGAATGACTGAATAATTTTTTTCAATTACCAAAATTAGCTCCAATGTTTTTTGTTTGGGCAAAATTTTGTTTAATTTTGGATATCTTTGATTATATAAAAAAAAATATTATGGCATAAATTTTAAGCAAGACAGCACATTTTTATGGCAATATAGTATTAACGTTTATTTTAAGGACGGTGCACATTGAGTACAAGTTTTTTTTCGAATTGATGCCTATCAATTTATTATGTATTGTCACCAGTCGTATAGTGTCGGTTAATATGTTTGCTTAACACGCTGCGATCCCGAGTACGATTCCCGCCATTGATTATGTGTAAAATCGTTCATTGGGCTAAAATGAAAGACGTTGTAAAAAATCTCAGTATAAAGGGTCAACTATGGCTTGTAACGCTTTTGGCTTTTTATTGTTTTTATTATGTATTGTTAGCTAATAATTCCTAACTATAAGCCAGTACATTTTTCTATCTTTGATGTTAAGTTCTTTTTTTGCTTTGTGATATGCTCTTTTCACTTAGGCTTGACGTCAAGTGTCATCGCATAGTTTTTTTGATTTTATATAGAACTTGCACTGTATTTACACTAGATTTACCAGGTTAACCATGTAAGCCAGACCCCATGATTTAGGAATTTCGCGACGGAATTGTGCTTCAGAATTTGTTATTCTGTCGATAAACTTCGATTGAAGCCGCCGAGTGAAATTATTGAGGCGTTCTCGATTAGATTTCGGTTAAAACATCTATAAAACGTAAGTGGCGATCTGCAAAGTCCGGAATACCGGTTTAAATAATTGGACAGCCTTCGCCCATAGATTTCCGTGCGCTAGTTACAAAAATTGACTATAGTCCTGGCATATATTTAGATTTTGTTGAGAAAATTTATGGGCTCAGAATTAAACTTTGGCCTACTGCTTTTGATTTGGTACTACAGCATTGTTTATATTATAGACTACGCCTTTATGCCAGACCGTGTCAAAGGCTTTTTCTATATACAGAAAGACTGTAATTGTTGAACGACCAAATCATTTGGCAATTTTAAGAAAGTTTTCAGCCTTATCATTGCAGCCTTATTAGGAAATTTAACTATTCTGCATGTGAATTTGGAATATCTTGGAATAGAAATTTCAAGTTATATCCACGGTATTTAAAATAGGGTCGATGCATTTGGTTTCGTAATTTTATAAGCTTTAACAGTTCACGATGCATTTTTAAGATGTCTTTGCTCTAAATGATTTGGTAAGATTGATTACGTTGTATATAGTTAACCTGATCGCTTTTTTCTCTTAATTTGAGTAGCGGCAAAGAATTGAGAAGCGACTGGGAGGTTTCGATGGAAATAAATCATAAATTCCATTCAGTCGGTTTGAGAATATAATTGCGAAATACTTTTGTCTTCAATGGAATTAAATTGGATATTGTAATTATATTGCATAAACTAAGAATTAGGACTTGACCATTTCGATTATAGTTTGGGCAACCCCACTGGGTGTGACGCGAATTGAACTCACCTTCCATGATAATTTTGTTACTGGAGCTAAGAAAAAGTTCGAAGTCGAGCCTTTTTGTCTAAAAGATTTAAATTTGAGTTGCTCCAGTTTCGGCTGTTAAATATGTTTTGGCTATAGGAAGTGAGGAGTACCATTCTGGATTACGATTGCAGTGCCTTTAAATTTGGCATTAATTATGTCATCTAGTTTTTCTTTTTTGCTTTTATTTTTTTATTTTCCAAAAAGAATATCTATACAGAAAAATATTAATTTACAACTTTTAATTATTCATTAATAATTAACATTAAATTACTTGCACAAAAAAAAACGCGGTAGTAATACCATATCTATAAGTATATTACGACGTTACGTTACATTATTCTAATATAATATGTTGGCTTCATGTGAGTTCCCAACATAGGAAGGAAACTTCCATAGTATTGGTCCCGAACTCTCTACCAACCAAATCATTGTAAATGAATAAGCCCCTCCTATTAGTCCCAAGTACTTGAGTTGAAATAAATTCAATAAAGAGCAAACAATTTCACAGAATTACCAACTAAAAGAAATAAAAATATTTATTATTAGCAACAGTTTCGCTCATTTTCAAATAATTTCTATTTTGGTCAGCTACAAATTTTGAATGTGCGCCATATTAAATAATTTTTGTTTTTAAATATATGTGGTTTGTTGTGATTAATACATATATTTTTTGTGTTTAGTGATAATTTTAATAAATTTTATAAATTTGTGTTTACCTTATAATATAAAAAAACAATTTTTTTCCTTCGTTTATTCATGTTATTTTATAGTATCATAAGAATATTTTTAAATTATTAGTTTGCAATCACAATAATGTACTCGTATTATTCCCGTGGTAAGAAATATCGAATAATAATTCGTATGGTAATATTCTATCCATTCGTAAAAAAACAGTTTGCTATCATGTGCTATCATACTGGATAATATTTTGGTTTATTCAGATAATCAAGAACTGGATTCGAAAATTATTGATGAGGTTCAAAAGTTAGGAAGGGAATATTTATACAACCTCAGCCACAACAGCTACCGAAATACGTGTCTCAAACAGAATACCTGGCAGGTGATTGGAAAAGCGATTGGAGTGTCTCCAGATGAAGCTAGGAAGAGGTGGAAAGCATTACGTTCGTGGTATGTGCAGATTACCAGAAAAGCTAAAAGCGGAAGTGAAGCTGGACCATCAAGGCCAAAAGATGAGTGGCTAGTAAGGGCATTAGATTTTCTGATAATTCATATAACAAACGAGTAAGTTACTATTGATATGTTGGTAACACATTAGATTAAGTGATTATGTAACTTAACTAAATTTTTACGTTTCTCTTATAGGCCAACTGTTAGCAGTCTAACATCAACAATTAAATTAAATAACGAACCATCACCTTTCCAAGAAGAAGAAGAGTAGTTAACAATGTCGATAAAATCGATAGTTATACTATATTTTATCAATAGAAGAAACCCAAGACAAGATAGAAACTACCCGATTAACAGAGCCAATTGTTGGTACAGCAACATCAACATTAAAACACAGGCAAAGGCCTACACAAAAAAAGAAAAAAGTTCAAGAAGCAGAAGCAGTTGACCCTAGCATAAATTTTATTGTTGACTCCATTAGAGACAATTGCTAAAAGCTGTAAATGATCACCAAGAGCAGCCGATCAGTGTTGAGCGGTCGGCGAGTATTGACTAACCGACCAGCCTGGAGCGACCAACCAGTATCTTGCAATTACTCGCAAATTTTTGGGACAAAGACATTGCTGAATGGCCAAAAGTAGAAAAGTCAAAGGTCTTTCACAAAATGTCCAAAGGCTTGCAACGGATGAATAATTATATTAAAAAAAATATTCCAAAATAAGTTCTGAAGAAGAAACTTCAATTTTATCACACAATACGGAACAACTATTTATGAGAAAACCACAAGAAGAAACTCAAGAAGAAATTTAAGATAATTTTAAAGAAGAATATTTGGAAAGTCCTGAACCAGATACAATGCAAGGCGGTTATAAATTTGATGTTACCGATTTTGATTATTAATTTGCTTTATTTATTTGCTTATAATTATTAATTTACATATATATATATATATATATATATATATATATATATATATATATATATATATATATATATATATATATATATATATATATATATATATATTTATATATATTACAAATACGTATGTATTGTAATTATAAATGTGCTATTTATGTGATATATATTTATATTTATTAATACATAAAATATTTTTAAATTCAGGCTACATAGTTTAAATTTAACATCTGTTATTTTGCCAGGGTAATACATCTACTTCGGTAAAATAATTTTTGTATTAGTTTCTAATTTCTCTTGCGAGTACACTGGAGTTATTTGATCCTACTCGTGGCACTTGCTGCATTCCATAAGCTTCTTCATTCCGCCACGTTCCTGGTCGGTATGTTTCTCCAACATAACTATCTACAAGAGTAGGCTTCACATATTCCGCCGCTCTTTTCTCACGAAGCCTATTGTGCAATACTACAGTTGCTTTTATTATGGCCAATACTGTACTCTTGCTTGCCAAAATTGGTCTTCTGTAAATACGCCATCCGTTAGAAACTTGTGTTTCAACCAGGATACGGACGCATTAGGTTAGGCATTAATGGAAACGCTTCGTCCCCGATGAAAACGTACGGATACATTTTTGAGTCTCGTAGACGTTTGGATGGTGGTAGGCTTAAATCTTTTCCCCCGCATATAATGGATCTTCCAAAATTGATTCTTCTAAAGATGTTACTATCTCCAATGTGACCAGGTGCACCTATATCAACCAGCACAAATTTGTAGTGCGCATCGCATATTGCAAAAAGTACCCCACTGTGGCTATTTTTATACTTTTGGTATACCGATCCACAGTTGCCAAAAGCCTAAAAACAATAAATATGGGTACTATAAATTCAAATCTAAGCATGGTTATAGTAATTAACTAATGTTTACTTATATGATAACATGCTTTTCGCCCATCGCTCCTAAGCAATGTGGAAAATTCCACTGTTGCTCGTATTCTCTCTGCTGATTTTCAACCACATGTCATTTGTTGGTGTTGGAAAAACTAATTCTCGTAAACATTCCTACAGTGCTTCGCATGTTTCTCTTATAATTTTGGAAGTAGTGGATTTACCGAGTCTATATCCATAAACGCCAATTGATGTCATGCTGTCACCACTGGCCAGGTATCTAAAACAATATTTTTCAATAAGCAAATAATACTTAATAACTTTATTATATTTACCGAAGGGTTAATGATAAACTTTGTCCGGCAGTTATAGATCTCTCGCCAATGTCTGCTCTTTGAATAAGAGGACCAACGAATGATAACAATTCGTCGAATGTTTCAAGATTCATTCGATTCAATTAAATCGGATTTACATTAAACCGCCTAACTGATTGAGATTGTTCAGTGCGCTTTTTGCGTTGTAAATATAAAACTAACAACATTTTTAAAGCGATTAAGTCCTTATATTTATAAATGTTTGTCTTGATAAAGACATTTTGGAAATTAAGAAAAAACAACACGAATGTATATAATTATCGAAAATTGAAATAAATAAACAAATTTAATCGCACCACAACCGAAAAATATTCTAATTTAAATAAAGAAAAATGATAATTAAATTAAAAACAAAATAATGGGACCACTAAATAAAATTAAGCACAAATAAGATGTAGTAATTACAAGAAAAATGTAAACTAACACAAAAAATAAAAAAAAAATTGTTTAGTATCACGCACAAATTAAAACTATTATAATTAAAAAATTGAATGAATTATTAATTAAACCACCGTAAAAACAGAAACACAAATTAAAATTGATAGAAATTACGAGATTTATGTGGATTTCGATTGATTTTAAAAACTTGCACTGAGTGCAAAAAGGGTAAAAAGAGTACTCTGATAACGTTCGATTGACCATAAAAAAATTACTCTGACAGCACTCAGTGCAAGTTTTTTTTTTTGCACCGAGTGATTTAGTCTACTCCGAGTTTTTTGATGGATTTACCCCTCTTTTACACCAATACTAATAACTTTACTGTCATTCTGTTGTTATTTTGTTTTTTTGTCATTTACGAATTACGATTCATTGGTCAATTAATTGTGTTGTTTTGTTTTTTTTCTCATCATTTCCTTCATCAAATATAACGTCATCTTATGACTAGTCATCATTACAACTAGTTTTATTGATGCTATTTAATTGTATATTGTATTTCTATTGTTTTAAAATATGGACAAATGAACAAAAATATTTAACATTTTAAAATAAAGGGAGTTTCGATAAGAAGTATTCAGTGTCTTTTTGACCAGTAAGTGAAGATAAATATGATTCTATTGTTTCATTTTTTACTTTCCTGATAATAGATTTCAGTTTTTTACATAAGTTATTAAGCTCGGTTTTATTAGCTGCAGTTCGATTTATTTGCCAGAACTTACGTGCTTTACGTTTTTTAGCCACCAGTTCTCTTACTTCTATTGGATAATTTGTGCCTCTAATGTTATTTGCAGGTTCGAGTGGAGTGCTTTGCCACGCTGCTTGCTGTATATTTTCAATTAGTTTGTCATTTTTTTCTTCAACGTGCATAGATCTTCTTATGGGCACTTGCAGTTTGATATTTTCATTTAACAATTTTACGAAAAAGGTTCCAATTGGTATTCCTGTTGTAAAATATTGGTGATATTTCTTTTTGAATAATAGCTCTGCTGAATGTCATGATAACATAAGAGTGATCTGATGTAAGTAGCTCGGTTTTCATTATTTTCAATTCATATATAGATGTCAGATATTCCTTTTGTTACATAGAAATCTATAAGATCAGGAGTTTTTTTTAGATCTGTTGGCCAGTAAGTAGGTGCGCCACTAGATTGGAAGTCGCATTTTAACTTTTTGGCTGCTTTAAACAGTTCTCTTCCTTTTGGTGTTGTAATTCTGGAGCCCCAAAAAGTGTTTTTTGCGTTGAAGTCACCGCCAATAATGAAACATTGCCCCAAAGTGTGAAAAAGTTCTTCATATTCTTCTTTTTTTAAGTTATAGCGTGGTGGACAGTATATAGCTGAGATACTTACATCTTTGTTCTTAGTTTGAATTGAGATTGTTGTCACTTGCATGGACTCAATTTCAAACTTCATTTCTTCATGGTGTTTTATATTATTTTTAATGAAAATGGCAGATCCCCTTCTTGCCCTTTCTGTTGGATGAATAGCATGGTAGAAACTGTACCCACGTATTTTGCAATATGAAGATCTATTAAAATGGCTTTCAGAGATTAAACATATGTCAACTTTTTGCATGTTTAGAAATATTTCTAGCTCAGGTATATGATGGATTAGCCCATTTGCATTCCATATTACTATTCTCAGCGTTTGTAAATTAATTTTTATTTTTATTCACGTTGGAATACTGCGATGATAGTTTTCCATTGGTCAAATATAAGTTTATTTATTTCAGCTTGCTCGTCAAGTTTTTTACTTAAAGCTTCTATGGTCTTGATGAAATCTATTTGAACTTGGCCAGTATTATTTACTTTTGTGGTTTATTTTTGATTTTTAGCAACTTCTGCATATGATGCGTTATCTCGTAGATTTTATAATCCCTTATTATCCGGTTGGTTTGTTGTACCAGGGTTTCTTGCACGGTTTCTAATTTTTTGCAATTCTTTAGCTACTTCACAACCACGATAATTTGCAGGGTGTTGTCCTTTACAATTTATGCATGTTGCTGTAGTGTTTCTGTCTAATGTACACATGCTCGTAAGATGCTTACCAGCATACATTTGACTCATCTTGCGTCACGCCCGCAATATTTCTGGGTATGATTATAGCTTTGACATTTTCTGCATTGGACTATCTTCCTCATTGGCTCTATTCTAACTTTCATGTTTTGAATTGCCCGAATATTATATATCTTTTGGATGTTTTCTTTATTTCCAAACGTAAGCATAAAGAGCGGTAGTCCCCTTCTTACCAGATCGCGGTTTCCTTTATCGCTTTCAGTTCTGTCTTTTTTGATCATATTGACAGCATCCTGTATATCTAACCCTTTATTCTGTAATTCAGCTATTACATCATTGCTTTCACAGGTATGGTGTAGCCCTGGATTATTCCTGGCGATGATTCTGCTTTTCTTTTCTTATTGGGCTTGCTTTTCTTCAATGCTCAAGCAGTTTCTCTTAGTGGCTCGTCTTCGTCAGTAACTTCCATATTTATTGTTACTCTTTTTTTAGGTTTTTTTGTCACGAATGTCCACTGAGAATCACTTTCAGATTTCTTTTTCGGATGAATTTCTCGCTCGAGTTCTTCTTCATCTGTGTGGTATTCGATGGTATCCTTATTGTTAGAATGTCCACCCGCTTAAATGATGCGTTTTAGGTCTTCATTTTCTTTTTTTAGTAAAATAACTTCGTTATTTAACTTTGCCACCATTTCTTCTAGACTCTTCAGATTTACATAGAGATTCCGGTTTTCACGCTCTAAGTTTGATGCAGTTTTATCTTCATTCTCTTTTCTTGATTGTTATGGATTATTCTTTCTAATATCTCCTATTGAATTAGCTTTTTTAATTGTTGGAGATCTCAAGATTATGTTACCTCTCAGAAATGGGTTCTCGTTTTCTTCAAAAGTAAATTTGCCTATGTTACGACGCCTGGATTATTCCGTTTTAAATTAACCAATCAGGGCCTACCCTGCCGATCAATGGTTATACTTTTGGCGTTACCCAGGATGCAGCGCGAGGGGCTTGTACAACCGTCGCACCCAATAATAAACTCACTTAAATAGGACACAATAATAAACTCACTTGAATCAAACTATCACAGCAAATAAAAAATACTAACGATTTGACAAATATAACGACATTCAATTATTTTGAGCAACAATTTCTTTAGTCATTACTATGGTACTATATCCATACTTCCTTCCTATCGTTCTATGTTGGGAACTCAGCTTTTCACTACAAAAACAAAAAAACATATCATGATACAAAAGCAAAAGAAAACTTTATTAAAAGCTATATGTTAAAAACTAAGTTAGCCGGGCAACAAACATTTAGCTACCATCTTGAACTCTTATGTCAGAACAAATAGAAGTAATATTACGTATGCTAGTTATGGCGTAATTATATTCCTCTGTAAATGTATTATAAAGTTGATTTTTGACCGTAGATTTAAAAAAAAATAGATAGGTTTTTATCAGACTCACTCAACGTATTAAACAACTCAACTCCCCTACGAAATATACTTTTTTGTGATAATGATAACTTATAATTTGGAAGACGGTAATTTTTACAATTTCCCGTATAGTTATTTCGGTCATTTCAAAGTTAGTAATAAGATCAATACCGGAGCATTTCATAATACCAGATTTCATTTTGTAGATGGTGGCTATATATTCAAATTCTATTAACTTATTAATTGGCAGAAGTTTCTCATTGCATAACGATTTGGTCAGTGTAAGAGCCGGTAAATTTCTAATTGCCTTTATAGATTTGTTTTGTAGAACTTGGTGGTCATCGATTAGATAACTATTGGCCGATCCCCAAATCTGCGTTAAGTATATTAAATGAGCATGAATGTAACTAAAATAAAAATTGTATAATAAATATTATGGTATGTAGTGAACTGTTCTTCTCAGCGCTCCAATATAAGGTGAAAATTCGACTTTTAAAACCGTTAATGTGGTCAGTCCAAAAAAGCTGAGCATTTAGTAACTGAAATAACTGAATTTGGACCTATCACTTTATCAAACATAGTTAACGGCTCACTTTGTAAATAGAAAATGATGAAGTTAGATTTGGAAGAATTAAGTTTCAACTTACTGTTGTATAGAAAATTCGTAATTTTCTGTAGGTCAGATTCCATTTGATGGTTAAATTCAGTAAGGTTTCCACATTTATAAGTAATGGCTATGTCGTCAGCAAATAGCTGAATTTTACCATAGATGTCTAATCCAAAAATATCATTAATTTAAATAAAAAAAAAAACAGGACCTAGGATTGAGCCTAGAATGGACACCACACTTGATACCAATTTTCTTATAAGCAACGTTATTTATCTTGTTGAACTGGCGGAGTCTGTAGGTAAGATAACTTTAAAATTAGACTTACAACATTTTCACTGAAACCATATAACGACATTTTCCAATGAAAATGAACTTTAATAATTTATTTTTTAATATTTTTAATTTCTTTTATTTCTAATTTATTGTTTAGTAAGAATGAAATAATATTTTTAATGAATATAAACGTGTTGTACGTTTTGAAACTACTAGATACAATGAATGTTCTGTTAGTGTTACTTTAGTTTATATATGTTTGTTAGTAAAATAAAGGTCGTGTGCAAACATACTGTAACGAATCAAGGTGCGAGTCCCAGAAGTGTCATAAAAAAACGACACCATTGGGATCCGCACCCCGATGGCGTTAGCAGAATCTCCGGACCAGAGGCTGAGCTGCGGTATTTGAGCCGACTAGACTCAGGGGAAGGGCGTGGGGTTTGCTCAACATAGTCCGAAGCTTGAGAACCGCGGAAGAAGGACACAGGAGAGGAAAAGGAAGGAACAGGTGGGATAGTGGGCGTACATACTCACCTGTCGGTCATCAAGTGCCCCCACGCACGTGACCAAACCGACGAGCACATCACATCATCATTTAAAAAAAAAATTAATTAATTAGACATTATACCAATAAAAAATTTAATTATGAAAAATAAAAGAAAAACCCCTACTTAACTAAACTTAACTAAACTTAACTAAACTTAACTATCTTAATTAAACTTACAGAAATAAACACCCAAAAATTTATAAACTTATATAAAACAAACAAAGCTTACGTGTACCCTCCACCCAGCATGCGCTTTAATATTGTACGCGGTTGTTGTTGTTTTGCAATGTTGTTCTGGTTATGTTGGTATACTGTTATTTTGATTATTGTATACAAATTTTTGTTTTTTTTTGTTTTATATATGGAAGCTTCCAGAACTATTATTATGCGTATTTCGGTTATTATCACCATTAGCAATATTATTATTACTATTTTTGTTATTATTACTATTATTATTATTATTATTATTATTATTATTATTATTATTATTATTATTATTATTATTATTATTATTATTTAGATTTAGAATTAAATAGGATTAGTTTTAGGTATGTTTCCATCATTACATTTCCCAAAAATCATTTAGCGAAATGTTTTTAGCGTTTATCAATCGTAAAACTATTGCATGTATAGACGTTATCAACACTATCACTCTGACCATAATTAGATTTAATACACTAAAATTACTATAATTATGTTTAAATACTATCACATTATACACCATATTTTATTCATTATCTCTATAATTATAAAAACGATTTCACTGATTTCGATCTCTTCGATTTCATTTTAATAATTTCAAACACATTTATCTATGGTTTTATTGTTTTATTTTTTTTAATCACAATATATATTTTTCACAAATTGACTAATTTTCCAAAAATTTACCTAAAAACTGTCCCCCCGCATGGAAGTGTACGCATTTATATACCCACTCAGATCCCGTTACTAAATTTGTAAACAAAAAAAGAGTAAGAGCAAAACCCTCTTTACTACAAGCCGTCTTGTAACTTTCGTTGACACATATCATCATGGATTTTTAAAATGTATTAGTGAAAATATATACTTTAGATGTTTAGTAAATATCAAAACTCTATATAAAAATTTAAAAAAAAATTGTAAACGCATGCGCATTATTTGATTTTGTTGTTTATTTCTTTTACACAATATTCACTATCATATCCCGACACGATTTTCCACTTACAATACAATTAAAGTATATATTTTTGTATAGCATGAGTATGCAAACAATACGGCTTGTAGTAAAGAGGGTTTTGAGTAAGAGAAATGAGCGGGTACACAAACATGCACATCTCAACCAATACTCGTACATGAAACAAAACACAAAATTTGGTCAGGGGTGGGCACACCTTGTAGCGCGTACCACGAGGTACGCGTTACAATACGATAAAACATATGCAATTGTTTGATCGTCATTTCAAAACGATTCAATTGGTTGGTTTTCTCGCAGGTTTTTCGACCATTTGTTATCTTGTCTAGCACACATCTTGTTGTTGTACTCTAATTATAAAATGTTATGGAATATGAGAAAGGTGTTATGTATTTCATGATCTTAACGCAAACATTGAACACTTGTGTGTTCTTAGTTAAGAATATGATTACTAATCAAAGATACAAAAAGGTTTGGTGTATATTGTATTTACATAAGTATATACAATATGCATATTGTAAATATAATATTATAATGTGAAAAAGGTTTTATGTATTTTATGATTTAAAATATAATGAAAATTATTGTTACTAAAATTATATTATACTATATTAAATTTAAGTTGTAGGGAATTCCGGGATATGCATATGGTATCACGTTGACTATGCGTGTAATACACTTGGGAAGAATTTGTTGCTTGAGTTTACCGATGACAATATGATGACGTCATCGGTCGGATCTCGAGTGAAACGAACGGTGAGCTCGGGCTTGCCTAACTGGGGAGGTTAATTATGAAATTTTAAGTATTAGTTTTATATTAAAACAAAATTGTAAAACCAAAATAAAAATTAAAAGTATTACGATATACAATTTGATTATGTTCTTAATTAAATTAATATTTAGAGTAATTAATTTATGTTCTATAATAATTTTAAAGATAAAAAAACAAAATTTATTTCCATCATTACTGAATTGAGAGCAAAAAAAAAAAACAAAAGAATTTTATCAGAAACCAAATAATATAAAGAGACGTCACAACCCATATATAAAAAAATATCCAAAATTGACGGGTTACAATCGTCGTTGCGGGTGCTAATCTAAAATCAATAAAATACAATGATACATATACATACTTACATTTCAGTATTCATTTCTTTTTACACATATTTTATTCTTTTTCATATAATGCATACTACCAAAACCGCCTACACTCTTCTATAGCAATAAAACAACAACACAAACATACATTTTATTTATATTTGGTCGAGTTTTTGTCTTTATTTTCGGTTTTGATGATCATGTATAAATTCAACAACGTTTTCTATATTTTTTTTATTATTGTAAGTACATAGCTAAATAAGGAATTTTATCTGGTTTCGGGAATAGTTCAAAGTTTTGTTGCGTGCTTTAATATTAATCACAACCTTCGATTTCATCACAATAATTACTTCAATAAGTTGTAATTTTGACTGATTTTCTCTTATCACAACCCCCGGACTGATTGAGTTGAGTGACATTAGAGAAAAAAGAAACATTTTTTAATATGTAAAAGAAAAAATATTAAAGATCTAAATGTTTTTCGAAATTCGGTCCACTGATGAGAGATTTCTGATGTGGCTAGAAAACGTTTAAAAACTCCAAACAGTTCCGGACAACTATAAAAAAAAATTTTTCAAACTGAACCTATATCATTTCTAATTAACCTACACAATATCAGCATTATATAGTAACATCAAACCATGATACAGTATTCTCTGTAATATTTTCACTTAGAGATAAAAAACAACTCCACCGGCCCTATATCGTTACACTTATGAATTGCAAAACCTGAGATTATATAATTGTCAAGTTCATACTGTTCAAATCAGACCTAAGAATGAAGAATGATTTGAGGCAATACCACACAATATTGCAAGTGCGTAATGCAAATTTTGTTCCAGCTTCAAATATTTTATAATTTTTTAAACAATTTTGGCTTATTCGTTGAAGAAAACGAATACAAATCTACTTTGGAATTTGATGAAAGGGCTGACGTAACCTTAAAGTGGCTTTGTTTTTTACATAATTATTTCTTGGTTTTTGGGCAAACCGATATACCACAGCATTATGTTATATTCACTGTAATCTGGATACAGCCTTTATAGACACAAAAATCTGGTTACGTGGTACAATTGTACAAAGTACAATAATACAATTTTACATTTGTATTTGGATATGGCCTTGATTTTTCTAATTGTTTAGCAGCAGCACTTATAACACTTTTTGGTACAATATTACAATATTTTTTAGCAGTTTCAAAGTAGGCTGATTAATCGCCAATGGACTAGATTTTTCGGATGATAGTTTTATCTGATCAATATACTCTTCCATGGATGTTAAATTGGAATGTATAATACCAGGAAGTGTCAAGACACTTTTGTGAGCATTTTTATCATGAAGTACTCTGCTATTTAAATTGTCAAAAAGCCTGCCTATTTTCTCAAAGAAACTAGCTGTTAAAAGAGCAAACTGTTTTACATTTGCAGAATATTTGCTAAAGTCAACCATTGTTTTGATAGCAACTACTACTGACCTGCTAAAAACCTGCGTAGCTAATTTGACACGCATTTTTTCAAACGTGTTTGGGAATATATGCCGTGCAGTTAATTTTGGGCATAACATACTTGTCGTATGAGGAGACTAAACGAAGTTTTGATCACAGGGCTGACTATCCTTATCCATAAAACAACATTAAAGTTGACTGCATTAAATCTGAGCTCTTCATATTCGGAAGATATACTTTGTGGAACTATTTTTTCGACCTTATTCGATTAGTATGGCAGAGCGAATACTTTTTAATCCCGATGCTTTTTTAGTCCCGATACCTTTTAATAACAATAAAGTTAAACACCTCAGGAAAACTTCTTATAACGTCAGTCCAACCAAGTTTTGGCATAAGTAGATGATATCTGTGTAATAATATTTAATGGCAACAGTGTAAAAAAGCTACTGTTTGCACTTGGACTACTCCTAGCTTCCGTTGTCAACGTCAATGAGACTTAGACAAAATGTATGATTATAGGTTTAAGAAACCAAGACGCAATTGATTTTAGCAGTGTTAGCAACGTGCGCGGTATGCCTTACGCCCACTACTAAAGCCGAAACCATTTTTCCTAAATTATAAGGGTTGTTTAACAATTTTTTGGGAATGGATTTATTTAATAGCTTGTGTTCTTCAATTGAGCTTAGACCCCAACATTTTTCCCAAACTTTTATGTTTTTGGTTATATTGAAGCGATCAAAGCTTCTAACAAAATGTTTTTTGACAAACGAAAATCAAATAAAAAAATACTTATGGGTTATCGTCGTTATGATGCTGTGCATGATTTTATAGCACACATTAGCTGTATTTCTGGACGAAATGTGATCCAAATCAGATCACGAATTACACAGTAAGCCAAGATTCAAATTGAACCACTTTAGTTTTTGGATCAAAAATGTGTTTTAGATCTAGTATGTTGTTTTGTGTCGTTTCTTGGTACATGACCTGATCTGACTTCTGGATGTCTTACGAGGGTGTGTCCATGTTTCCAATTGGATATTTGAATGACGAGATAATGTGCTATCCACAATAAGATCGTGCGCGTTCGCAAATTACATCATTTTTCCCTACTATCGGTCGTTAGATCATGTCAAGAGAACGGACCTATGCTTTTACATAAGTCAGTCTGATTTTGGCCAGCTCTAGCATTAAAGTCACCAATCACTGTTGAACGTGCGACTTCACGTTTTACGTACCAACCCTCAGCTGCGTGCCATCTCACGACACGTCCAGGATGCCTTAATGGAGTTATAAGGACAATATGCTCGTTTAGAAGATTTTAAGGGTATGGAAGTGCCAACGAACCACAGGAATTATTAATTAATATTAATATTTTAATAAATTATTAATTAATATTAATATTTAATATTACAATATTAAAATATTAAAATATTAAAATATTAAAATATTAAAATATTAAAATATTAAAATATTAAAATATTAAAATAATAAAATATTAAAATATTAAAATATTAAAATATTAAAATATTAAAATATTAAAATATTAAAATATTACAATATTAAAATATTAAAATATTAAAATATTAAAATATTAAAATATTAAAATATTAAAATATTAAAATATTAAAATATTAAAATATTAAAATATTAAAATATTAAAATATTAAAATATTAAAATATTAAAATATTAAAATATTAAAATATTAAAATATTAAAATATTAAAATATTAAAATATTAAAATATTAAAATATTAAAATATTAAAATATTAAAATATTAAAATATTAAAATATTAAAATATTAAAATATTAAAATATTAAAATATTAAAATATTAAAATATTAAAATATTAAAATATTAAAATATTAAAATATTAAAATATTAAAATATTAAAATATTAAAATATTAAAATATTAAAATATTAAAATATTAAAATATTAAAATATTAAAATATTAAAATATTAAAATATTAAAATATTAAAATATTAAAATATTAAAATATTAAAATATTAAAATATTAAAATATTAAAATATTAAAATATTAAAATATTAAAATATTAAAATATTAAAATATTAAAATATTAAAATATTAAAATATTAAAATATTAAAATATTAAAATTTTAATTTATAAAATATTAAAATATTAAAATATTAAAATATTAAAATATTAAAATATTAAAATATTAAAATATTAAAATATTAAAATATTAAAATATTAAAATATTAAAATATTAAAATATTAAAATATTAAAATATTAAAATATTAAAATATTAAAATATTAAAATATTAAAATATTAAAATATTAAAATATTAAAATATTAAAATATTAAAATATTAAAATATTAAAATATTAAAATATTAAAATATTAAAATATTAAAATATTTAAATATTAAAATATTAAAATATTAAAATATTAAAATATTAAAATATTAAAATATTAAAATATTAAAATATTAAAATATTAAAATATTAAAATATTAAAATATTAAAATATTAAAATATTAAAATATTAAAATATTAAAATATTAAAATATTAAAATAATAAAATATTAAAATATTAAAATATTAAAATATTAAAATATTAAAATATTAAAATATTAAAATATTAAAATATTAAAATATTAAAATATTAAAATATTAAAATATTAAAATATTAAAATATTAAAATATTAAAATATTAAAATATTAAAATATTAAAATATTAAAATATTAAAATATTAAAATATTAAAATATTAAAATATTAAAATATTAAAATATTAAAATATTAAAATATTAAAATATTAAAATATTAAAATTTTAATTTATAAAATAATAAAATATTAAAATATTAAAATATTAAAATATTAAAATATTAAAATATTAAAATATTAAAATATTAAAATATTAAAATATTAAAATATTAAAATATTAAAATATTAAAATATTAAAATATTAAAATATTAAAATATTAAAATATTAAAATATTAAAATATTAAAATATTAAAATATTAAAATATTAAAATATTAAAATATTAAAATATTAAAATATTAAAATATTAAAATATTAAAATATTAAAATATTAAAATATTAAAATATTAAAATATTAAAATATTAAAATATTAAAATATTAAAATATTAAAATATTAAAATTTTAAATTATAAAATATTAAAATATTAAAATATTAAAATATTAAAATATTAAAATATTAAAATATTAAAATATTAAAATATTAAAATATTAAAATATTAAAATATTAAAATATTAAAATATTAAAATATTAAAATATTAAAATATTAAAATATTAAAATATTAAAATATTAAAATATTAAAATATTAAAATATTAAAATATTAAAATATTAAAATATTAAAATATTAAAATATTAAAATATTAAAATATTAAAATATTAAAATATTAAAATATTAAAATATTAAAATATTAAAATATTAAAATATTAAAATATTAAAATATTAAAATATTAAAATATTAAAATATTAAAATATTAAAATATTAAAATATTAAAATATTAAAATATTAAAATATTAAAATATTAAAATATTAAAATATTAAAATATTAAAATATTAAAATATTAAAATATTAAAATATTAAAATATTAAAATATTAAAATATTAAAATATTAAAATATTAAAATATTAAAATATTAAAATATTAAAATATTAAAATATTAAAATATTAAAATATTAAAATATTAAAATATTAAAATATTAAAATATTAAAATATTAAAATATTAAAATATTAAAATATTAGAATATTAAAATATTAAAATATTAAAATATTAAAATATTAAAATATTAAATTTGATTGATTGATTAGATTGTTAGGCCAAGTATGAACCAGGAACTCCCGGAATGCCAGGCACCACCGTACAGCCGTGTTACATTTATTAAAACCGAAGGAGTGGAAGGAATGATAGTTATGACAGACTCGACTCGGTTACTGACACCTAAGCGATCGATAATTAGTTTTTTTTGGGGTGTAGGGAAAGGAAAGGTAAGTCAGAATTATGACAGAATTGGTATGACAGAATTGGTCCGGTTTCCCGGTGGCCAATGTTTAACTACTATTAGCACAAGACAATCGCAATGATAATGAACTGCTCTGCATCCTGTCGTATATTATTATATTATTATATTATTATATTATTATATTATTATATTATTATATTATTATATTATTATATTATTATATTATTATATTATTATATTATTATATTATTATATTATTATATTATTATATTATTATATTATTATATTATTATATTATTATATTATTATATTATTATATTATTATATTATTATATTATTATATTATTATATTATTATATTATTATATTATTATATTATTATATTATTATATTATTATATTATTATATTATTATATTATTATATTATTATATTATTATATTATTATATTATTATATTATTATATTATTATATTATTATATTATTATATTATTATATTATTATATTATTATATTATTATATTATTATATTATTATATTATTATATTATTATATTATTATATTATTATATTATTATATTATTATATTATTATATTATTATATTATTATATTATTATATTATTATATTATTATATTATTATATTATTATATTATTATATTATTATATTATTATATTATTATATTATTATATTATTATATTATTATATTATTATATTATTATATTATTATATTATTATATTATTATATTATTATATTATTATATTATTATATTATTATATTATTATATTATTATATTATTATATTATTATATTATTATATTATTATATTATTATATTATTATATTATTATATTATTATATTATTATATTATTATATTATTATATTATTATATTATTATATTATTATATTATTATATTATTATATTATTATATTATTATATTATTATATTATTATATTATTATATTATTATATTATTATATTATTATATTATTATATTATTATATTATTATATTATTATATTATTATATTATTATATTATTATATTATTATATTATTATATTATTATATTATTATATTATTATATTATTATATTATTATATTATTATATTATTATATTATTATATTATTATATTATTATATTATTATATTATTATATTATTATATTATTATATTATTATATTATTATATTATTATATTATTATATTATTATATTATTATATTATTATATTATTATATTATTATATTATTATATTATTATATTATTATATTATTATATTATTATATTATTATATTATTATATTATTATATTATTATATTATTATATTATTATATTATTATATTATTATATTATTATATTATTATATTATTATATTATTATATTATTATATTATTATATTATTATATTATTATATTATTATATTATTATATTATTATATTATTATATTATTATATTATTATATTATTATATTATTATATTATTATATTATTATATTATTATATTATTATATTATTATATTATTATATTATTATATTATTATATTATTATATTATTATATTATTATATTATTATATTATTATATTATTATATTATTATATTATTATATTATTATATTATTATATTATTATATTATTATATTATTATATTATTATATTATTATATTATTATATTATTATATTATTATATTATTATATTATTATATTATTATATTATTATATTATTATATTATTATATTATTATATTATTATATTATTATATTATTATATTATTATATTATTATATTATTATATTATTATATTATTATATTATTATATTATTATATTATTATATTATTATATTATTATATTATTATATTATTATATTATTATATTATTATATTATTATATTATTATATTATTATATTATTATATTATTATATTATTATATTATTATATTATTATATTATTATATTATTATATTATTATATTATTATATTATTATATTATTATATTATTATATTATTATATTATTATATTATTATATTATTATATTATTATATTATTATATTATTATATTATTATATTATTATATTATTATATTATTATATTATTATATTATTATATTATTATATTATTATATTATTATATTATTATATTATTATATTATTATATTATTATATTATTATATTATTATATTATTATATTATTATATTATTATATTATTATATTATTATATTATTATATTATTATATTATTATATTATTATATTATTATATTATTATATTATTATATTATTATATTATTATATTATTATATTATTATATTATTATATTATTATATTATTATATTATTATATTATTATATTATTATATTATTATATTATTATATTATTATATTATTATATTATTATATTATTATATTATTATATTATTATATTATTATATTATTATATTATTATATTATTATATTATTATATTATTATATTATTATATTATTATATTATTATATTATTATATTATTATATTATTATATTATTATATTATTATATTATTATATTATTATATTATTATATTATTATATTATTATATTATTATATTATTATATTATTATATTATTATATTATTATATTATTATATTATTATATTATTATATTATTATATTATTATATTATTATATTATTATATTATTATATTATTATATTATTATATTATTATATTATTATATTATTATATTATTATATTATTATATTATTATATTATTATATTATTATATTATTATATTATTATATTATTATATTATTATATTATTATATTATTATATTATTATATTATTATATTATTATATTATTATATTATTATATTATTATATTATTATATTATTATATTATTATATTATTATATTATTATATTATTATATTATTATATTATTATATTATTATATTATTATATTATTATATTATTATATTATTATATTATTATATTATTATATTATTATATTATTATATTATTATATTATTATATTATTATATTATTATATTATTATATTATTATATTATTATATTATTATATTATTATATTATTATATTATTATATTATTATATTATTATATTATTATATTATTATATTATTATATTATTATATTATTATATTATTATATTATTATATTATTATATTATTATATTATTATATTATTATATTATTATATTATTATATTATTATATTATTATATTATTATATTATTATATTATTATATTATTATATTATTATATTATTATATTATTATATTATTATATTATTATATTATTATATTATTATATTATTATATTATTATATTATTATATTATTATATTATTATATTATTATATTATTATATTATTATATTATTATATTATTATATTATTATATTATTATATTATTATATTATTATATTATTATATTATTATATTATTATATTATTATATTATTATATTATTATATTATTATATTATTATATTATTATATTATTATATTATTATATTATTATATTATTATATTATTATATTATTATATTATTATATTATTATATTATTATATTATTATATTATTATATTATTATATTATTATATTATTATATTATTATATTATTATATTATTATATTATTATATTATTATATTATTATATTATTATATTATTATATTATTATATTATTATATTATTATATTATTATATTATTATATTATTATATTATTATATTATTATATTATTATATTATTATATTATTATATTATTATATTATTATATTATTATATTATTATATTATTATATTATTATATTATTATATTATTATATTATTATATTATTATATTATTATATTATTATATTATTATATTATTATATTATTATATTATTATATTATTATATTATTATATTATTATATTATTATATTATTATATTATTATATTATTATATTATTATATTATTATATTATTATATTATTATATTATTATATTATTATATTATTATATTATTATATTATTATATTATTATATTATTATATTATTATATTATTATATTATTATATTATTATATTATTATATTATTATATTATTATATTATTATATTATTATATTATTATATTATTATATTATTATATTATTATATTATTATATTATTATATTATTATATTATTATATTATTATATTATTATATTATTATATTATTATATTATTATATTATTATATTATTATATTATTATATTATTATATTATTATATTATTATATTATTATATTATTATATTATTATATTATTATATTATTATATTATTATATTATTATATTATTATATTATTATATTATTATATTATTATATTATTATATTATTATATTATTATATTATTATATTATTATATTATTATATTATTATATTATTATATTATTATATTATTATATTATTATATTATTATATTATTATATTATTATATTATTATATTATTATATTATTATATTATTATATTATTATATTATTATATTATTATATTATTATATTATTATATTATTATATTATTATATTATTATATTATTATATTATTATATTATTATATTATTATATTATTATATTATTATATTATTATATTATTATATTATTATATTATTATATTATTATATTATTATATTATTATATTATTATATTATTATATTATTATATTATTATATTATTATATTATTATATTATTATATTATTATATTATTATATTATTATATTATTATATTATTATATTATTATATTATTATATTATTATATTATTATATTATTATATTATTATATTATTATATTATTATATTATTATATTATTATATTATTATATTATTATATTATTATATTATTATATTATTATATTATTATATTATTATATTATTATATTATTATATTATTATATTATTATATTATTATATTATTATATTATTATATTATTATATTATTATATTATTATATTATTATATTATTATATTATTATATTATTATATTATTATATTATTATATTATTATATTATTATATTATTATATTATTATATTATTATATTATTATATTATTATATTATTATATTATTATATTATTATATTATTATATTATTATATTATTATATTATTATATTATTATATTATTATATTATTATATTATTATATTATTATATTATTATATTATTATATTATTATATTATTATATTATTATATTATTATATTATTATATTATTATATTATTATATTATTATATTATTATATTATTATATTATTATATTATTATATTATTATATTATTATATTATTATATTATTATATTATTATATTATTATATTATTATATTATTATATTATTATATTATTATATTATTATATTATTATATTATTATATTATTATATTATTATATTATTATATTATTATATTATTATATTATTATATTATTATATTATTATATTATTATATTATTATATTATTATATTATTATATTATTATATTATTATATTATTATATTATTATATTATTATATTATTATATTATTATATTATTATATTATTATATTATTATATTATTATATTATTATATTATTATATTATTATATTATTATATTATTATATTATTATATTATTATATTATTATATTATTATATTATTATATTATTATATTATTATATTATTATATTATTATATTATTATATTATTATATTATTATATTATTATATTATTATATTATTATATTATTATATTATTATATTATTATATTATTATATTATTATATTATTATATTATTATATTATTATATTATTATATTATTATTATTATATTATTATATTATTATATTATTATATTATTATATTATTATATTATTATATTATTATATTATTATATTATTATATTATTATATTATTATATTATTATATTATTATATTATTATATTATTATATTATTATATTATTATATTATTATATTATTATATTATTATATTATTATATTATTATATTATTATATTATTATATTATTATATTATTATATTATTATATTATTATATTATTATATTATTATATTATTATATTATTATATTATTATATTATTATATTATTATATTATTATATTATTATATTATTATATTATTATATTATTATATTATTATATTATTATATTATTATATTATTATATTATTATATTATTATATTATTATATTATTATATTATTATATTATTATATTATTATATTATTATATTATTATATTATTATATTATTATATTATTATATTATTATATTATTATATTATTATATTATTATATTATTATATTATTATATTATTATATTATTATATTATTATATTATTATATTATTATATTATTATATTATTATATTATTATATTATTATATTATTATATTATTATATTATTATATTATTATATTATTATATTATTATATTATTATATTATTATATTATTATATTATTATATTATTATATTATTATATTATTATATTATTATATTATTATATTATTATATTATTATATTATTATATTATTATATTATTATATTATTATATTATTATATTATTATATTATTATATTATTATATTATTATATTATTATATTATTATATTATTATATTATTATATTATTATATTATTATATTATTATATTATTATATTATTATATTATTATATTATTATATTATTATATTATTATATTATTATATTATTATATTATTATATTATTATATTATTATATTATTATATTATTATATTATATTATTATATTATTATATTATTATATTATTATATTATTATATTATTATATTATTATATTATTATATTATTATATTATTATATTATTATATTATTATATTATTATATTATTATATTATTATATTATTATATTATTATATTATTATATTATTATATTATTATATTATTATATTATTATATTATTATATTATTATATTATTATATTATTATATTATTATATTATTATATTATTATATTATTATATTATTATATTATTATATTATTATATTATTATATTATTATATTATTATATTATTATATTATTATATTATTATATTATTATATTATTATATTATTATATTATTATATTATTATATTATTATATTATTATATTATTATATTATTATATTATTATATTATTATATTATTATATTATTATATTATTATATTATTATATTATTATATTATTATATTATTATATTATTATATTATTATATTATTATATTATTATATTATTATATTATTATATTATTATATTATTATATTATTATATTATTATATTATTATATTATTATATTATTATATTATTATATTATTATATTATTATATTATTATATTATTATATTATTATATTATTATATTATTATATTATTATATTATTATATTATTATATTATTATATTATTATATTATTATATTATTATATTATTATATTATTATATTATTATATTATTATATTATTATATTATTATATTATTATATTATTATATTATATTATTATATTATTATATTATTATATTATTATATTATTATATTATTATATTATTATATTATTATATTATTATATTATTATATTATTATATTATTATATTATTATATTATTATATTATTATATTATTATATTATTATATTATTATATTATTATATTATTATATTATTATATTATATATATTATTATATTATTATATTATTATATTATTATATTATTATATTATATTATATATTATTATATTATTATATTATTATATTATTATATTATTATATTATTATATTATTATATTATTATATTATTATATTAT
>OY744476.1:165247951-165396810 GCA_963556175.1 Tipula confusa
TCCTAGAATGATGAAAATAGTATTTTTGAAAGTTCTGCGACCTCGTTTAAATTTTAATGTCATTTATATGAGCAAAGTTTAAATGGCCGTAGCTCCTAAACTATGCGTCCTAGAATGATGAAAATAGTATTTTTGAATTTGCCATATCAAGATCTATCCGAAATAAAATATAGCAAAGTTCTGCGACCTCGTTTAAATTTTAATGTCATTTATATGAGCAAAGTTTAAATGGCCGTAGCTCCTAAACTATGCGTCCTAGAATGATGAAAATAGTATTTTTGAATTTGCCATATCAAGATCTATCCGAAATAAAATATAGCAAAGTTCTGCGACCTCGTTTAAATTTTAATGTCATTTATATGAGCAAAGTTTAAATGGCCGTAGCTCCTAAACTATGCGTCCTAGAATGATGAAAATCAAAGTTTAAATGGCCGTAGCTCCTAAACTATGCGTCCTAGAATGATGAAAATAGTATTTTTGAATTTGCCATATCAAGATCTATCCGAAATAAAATATAGCAAAGTTCTGCGACCTCGTTTAAATTTTAATGTCATTTATATGAGCAAAGTTTAAATGGCCGTAGCTCCTAAACTATGCGTCCTAGCATACGCTATGCTTATATAGCAAAGTTCTGCCATATCAAGATCTATCCGAAATAAAATATAGCAAAGTTCTGCGACTTCGTTTAAATTTTAATGTCATTTATATGAGCAAAGTTTAAATGGCCGTAGCTCCTAAACTATGCGTCCTAGAATGATGAAAATAGTATTTTTGAATTTCCCATATCAAGATCTATCCGAAATAAAATATAGCAAAGTTCTGCGACCTCGTTTAAATTTTAATGTCATTTATATGAGCAAAGTTTAAATGGCCGTAGCTCCTAAACTATGCGTCCTAGAATGATGAAAATCAAAGTTTAAATGGCCGTAGCTCCTAAACTATGCGTCCTAGAATGATGAAAATAGTATTTTTGAATTTGCCATATCAAGATCTATCCGAAATAAAATATAGCAAAGTTCTGCGACCTCGTTTAAATTTTAATGTCATTTATATGAGCAAAGTTTAAATGGCCGTAGCTCCTAAACTATGCGTCCTAGAATGATGAAAATCAAAGTTTAAATGGCCGTAGCTCCTAAACTATGCGTCCTAGAATGATGAAAATAGTATTTTTGAATTTGCCATATCAAGATCTATCCGAAATAAAATATAGCAAAGTTCTGCGACCTCGTTTAAATTTTAATGTCATTTATATGAGCAAAGTTTAAATGGCCGTAGCTCCTAAACTATGCGTCCTAGCATACGCTATGCTTATATAGCAAAGTTCTGCCATATCAAGATCTATCCGAAATAAAATATAGCAAAGTTCTGCGACTTCGTTTAAATTTTAATGTCATTTATATGAGCAAAGTTTAAATGGCCGTAGCTCCTAAACTATGCGTCCTAGAATGATGAAAATAGTATTTTTGAATTTCCCATATCAAGATCTATCCGAAATAAAATATAGCAAAGTTTTGCGACCTCGTTTAAATTTTAATGTCATTTATATGAGCAAAGTTTAAATGGCCGTAGCTCCTAAACTATGCGTCCTAGAATGATGAAAATAGTATTTTTGAATTTCCCATATCAAGATCTATCCGGAAATAAAATATAGCAAAGTTCTGCGACCTCGTTTAAATTTTAATGTCATTTATATGAGCAAAGTTCAAATGGCCGTAGCTCCTAAACTATGCGTCCTAGAATGATGTAAATAGTATTTTTGAATTTGCCATATCAAGATCTATCCGAAATAAAATATAGCAAAGTTCTGCGACCTCGTTTAAATTTTAATGTCATTTATATGAGCAAAGTTCAAATGGCCGTCTAGCTCCTAAACTATGCGTCCTAGAATGATGAAAATAGTATTTTTGAATTTGCCATATCAAGATCTATCGAAATAAAATATAGCAAAGTTCTGCGACCTCGTTTAAATTTAATGTCATTTATATGAGCAAAGTTCAAATGCCGTAGCTCCTAAACTATGCGTCCTAGAATGATGAAAATAGTATTTTTGAATTTGCCATATCAAGATCTATCCGAAATAAAATATAGCAAAGTTCTGCGACCTCGTTTAAATTTTAATGTCATTTATATGAGCAAAGTTCAAATGGCCGTAGCTCCTAAACTATGCGTCCTAGAATGATGAAAATAGTATTTTTGAATTTGCCATATCAAGATCTATCCGAAATAAAATATAGCAAAGTTCTGCGACCTCGTTTAAATTTTAATGTCATTTATATGAGCAAAGTTCAAATGGCCGTAGCTCCTAAACTATGCGTCCTAGAATGATGAAAATAGTATTTTTGAATTTGCCATATCAAGATCTATCCGAAATAAAATATAGCAAAGTTCTGCGACCTCGTTTAAATTTTAATGTCATTTATATGAGCAAAGTTCAAATGGCCGTAGCTCCTAAACTATGCGTCCTAGAATGATGAAAATAGTATTTTTGAATTTGCCATATCAAGATCTATCCGAAATAAAATATAGCAAAGTTCTGCGACCTCGTTTAAATTTTAATGTCATTTATATGAGCAAAGTTCAAATGGCCGTAGCTCCTAAACTATGCGTCCTAGAATGATGAAAATAGTATTTTTGAATTTTCCATATCAAGATCTATCCGAAATAAAATATAGCAAAGTTCTGCCACCTCGTTTAAATTTTAATGTCATTTATATGAGCAAAGTTCAAATGGCCGTAGCTCCTAAACTATGCGTCCTAGAATGATAAAATAGTATTTTTGAATTTGCCATATCAAGATCTATCCGAAATAAATATAGCAAAGTTCTGCGACCTCGTTTAAATTTTAATGTCATTTATATGAGCAAAGTTCAAATGGCCGTAGCTCCTAAACTATGCGTCCTAGAATGATGAAAATAGTATTTTGAATTTGCCATATCAAGATCTATCCGAAATAAAATATAGCAAAGTTCTGCGACCTCGTTTAAATTTAATGTCATTTATATGAGCAAAGTTCAAATGGCCGTAGCTCCTAAACTATGCGTCCTAGAATGATGAAAATAGTATTTTTGATTTTCCATATCAAGATCTATCCGAAATAAATATAGCAAAGTTCTGCCACCTCGTTTAAATTTTAATGTCATTTATATGAGCAAAGTTCAAATGGCCGTAGCTCCTAAACTATGCGTCCTAGAATGATAAAAATAGTATTTTTGAATTTGCCATATCAAGATCTATCGAAATAAAATATAGCAAAGTTCTGCGACCTCGTTTAAATTTTAATGTCATTTATATGAGCAAAGTTCAAATGGCCGTAGCTCCTAAACTATGCGTCCTAGAATGATGAAAATAGTATTTTTGAATTTGCCATATCAAGATCTATCCGAAATAAAATATAGCAAAGTTCTGCGACCTCGTTTAAATTTTAATGTCATTTATATGAGCAAAGTTCAAATGGCCGTAGCTCCTAAACTATGCGTCCTAGAATGATGAAAATAGTATTTTTGAATTTGCCATATCAAGATCTATCCGAAATAAAATATAGCAAAGTTCTGCGACCTCGTTTAAATTTTAATGTCATTTATATGAGCAAAGTTCAAATGGCCGTAGCTCCTAAACTATGCGTCCTAGAATGATGAAAATAGTATTTTTGAATTTGCCATATCAAGATCTATCCGAAATAAAATATAGCAAAGTTCTGCGACCTCGTTTAAATTTTAATGTCATTTATATGAGCAAAGTTCAAATGGCCGTAGCTCCTAAACTATGCGTCCTAGAATGATGTAAATAGTATTTTTGAATTTGCCATATCAAGATCTATCCGAAATAAAATATAGCAAAGTTCTGCGACCTCGTTTAAATTTTAATGTCATTTATATGAGCAAAGTTCAAATGGCCGTAGCTCCTAAACTATGCGTCCTAGAATGATGAAAATAGTATTTTTGAATTTGCCATATCAAGATCTATCCGAAATAAAATATAGCAAAGTTCTGCGACCTCGTTTAAATTTTAATGTCATTTATAAGAGCAAAGTTCAAATGGCCGTAGCTCCTAAACTATGCGTCCTAGAATGATGAAAATAGTATTTTTGAATTTGCCATATCAAGATCTATCCGAAATAAAATATAGCAAAGTTCTGCGACCTCGTTTAAATTTTAATGTCATTTATATGAGCAAAGTTCAAATGGCCGTAGCTCCTAAACTATGCGTCCTAGAATGATGAAAATAGTATTTTTGAATTTTCCATATCAAGATCTATCCGAAATAAAATATAGCAAAGTTCTGCCACCTCGTTTAAATTTTAATGTCATTTATATGAGCAAAGTTCAAATGGCCGTAGCTCCTAAACTATGCGTCCTAGAATGATGAAAATAGTATTTTTGAATTTGCCATATCAAGATCTATCCGAAATAAAATATAGCAAAGTTCTGCGACCTCGTTTAAATTTTAATGTCATTTATATGAGCAAAGTTCAAATGGCCGTAGCTCCTAAACTATGCGTCCTAGAATGATGAAAATAGTATTTTTGAATTTGCCATATCAAGATCTATCCGAAATAAAATATAGCAAAGTTCTGCGACCTCGTTTAAATTTTAATGTCATTTATATGAGCAAAGTTCAAATGGCCGTAGCTCCTAAACTATGCGTCCTAGAATGATGAAAATAGTATTTTTGAATTTTCCATATCAAGATCTATCCGAAATAAAATATAGCAAAGTTCTGCACCTCGTTTAAATTTAATGTCATTTATATGAGCAAAGTTCAAATGGCCGTAGCTCCTAAACTATGCGTCCTAGAATGATAAAAATAGTATTTTTGAATTTGCCATATCAAGATCTATCCGAAATAAAATATAGCAAAGTTCTGCGACCTCGTTTAAATTTTAATGTCATTTATATGAGCAAAGTTCAAATGGCCGTAGCTCCTAAACTATGCGTCCTAGAATGATGAAAATAGTATTTTTGAATTTGCCATATCAAGATCTATCCGAAATAAAATATAGCAAAGTTCTGCGACCTCGTTTAAATTTTAATGTCATTTATATGAGCAAAGTTCAAATGGCCGTAGCTCCTAAACTATGCGTCCTAGAATGATGAAAATAGTATTTTTGAATTTTCCATATCAAGATCTATCCGAAATAAAATATAGCAAAGTTCTGCCACCTCGTTTAAATTTTAATGTCATTTATATGAGCAAAGTTCAAATGGCCGTAGCTCCTAAACTATGCGTCCTAGAATGATAAAAATAGTATTTTTGAATTTGCCATATCAAGATCTATCCGAAATAAAATATAGCAAAGTTCTGCGACCTCGTTTAAATTTTAATGTCATTTATATGAGCAAAGTTCAAATGGCCGTAGCTCCTAAACTATGCGTCCTAGAATGATGAAAATAGTATTTTGAATTTGCCATATCAAGATCTATCCGAAATAAAATATAGCAAAGTTCTGCGACCTCGTTTAAATTTTAATGTCATTTATATGAGCAAAGTTCAAATAGCCGTAGCTCCTAAACTATGCGTCCTAGAATGATGAAAATAGTATTTTTGAATTTGCCATATCAAGATCTATCCGAAATAAATATAGCAAAGTTCTGCGACCTCGTTTAAATTTTAATGTCATTTATATGAGCAAAGTTCAAATGGCCGTAGCTCCTAAACTATGCGTCCTAGAATGATGAAAATAGTATTTTTGAATTTGCCATATCAAGATCTATCCGATAGCAAAGTTCTGCCACCTCGTTTAAATTTTAATGTCATTTATATGAGCAAAGTTCAAATGGCCGTAGCTCCTAAACTATGCGTCCTAGAATGATGAAAATAGTATTTTTGAATTTGCCATATCAAGATCTATCCGAAATAAAATATAGCAAAGTTCTGCGACCTCGTTTAAATTTAATGTCATTTATATGAGCAAAGTTCAAATGGCCGTAGCTCCTAAACTATGCGTCCTAGAATGATGAAAATAGTATTTTTGAATTTTCCATATCAAGATCTATCCGAAATAAAATATAGCAAAGTTCTGCCACCTCGTTTAAATTTTAATGTCATTTATATGAGCAAAGTTCAAATGGCCGTAGCTCCTAAACTATGCGTCCTAGAATGATGAAAATAGTATTTTTGAATTTGCCATATCAAGATCTATCCGAATAAAATATAGCAAAGTTCTGCGACCTCGTTTAAATTTTAATGTCATTTATATGAGCAAAGTTCAAATGGCCGTAGCTCCTAAACTATGCGTCCTAGAATGATGAAAATAGTATTTTTGAATTTGCCATATCAAGATCTATCCGAAATAAAATATAGCAAAGTTCTGCGACCTCGTTTAAATTTTAATGTCATTTATATGAGCAAAGTTCAAATGGCCGTAGCTCCTAAACTATGCGTCCTAGAATGATGAAAATAGTATTTTTGAATTTGCCATATCAAGATCTATCCGAAATAAAATATAGCAAAGTTCTGCCACCTCGTTTAAATTTTAATGTCATTTATATGAGCAAAGTTCAAATGGCCGTAGCTCCTAAACTATGCGTCCTAGAATGATGAAAATAGTATTTTTGAATTTGCCATATCAAGATCTATCCGAAATAAAATATAGCAAAGTTCTGCGACCTCGTTTAAATTTTAATGTCATTTATATGAGCAAAGTTCAATGGCCGTAGCTCCTAAACTATGCGTCCTAGAATGATGAAAATAGTATTTTTGAATTTGCCATATCAAGATCTATCCGAAATAAAATATAGCAAAGTTCTGCGACCTCGTTTAAATTTTAATGTCATTTATATGAGCAAAGTTCAAATGGCCGTAGCTCCTAAACTATGCGTCCTAGAATGATGAAAATAGTATTTTTGAATTTTCCATATCAAGATCTATCCGAAATAAAATATAGCAAAGTTCTGCGACCTCGTTTAAATTTTAATGTCATTTATATGAGCACAGTTCAAATGGCCGTAGCTCCTAAACTATGCGTCCTAGAATGATGAAAATAGTATTTTTGAATTTGCCATATCAAGATCTATCCGAAATAAAATATAGCAAAGTTCTGCGACCTCGTTTAAATTTTAATGTCATTTATATGAGCAAAGTTCAAATGGCCGTAGCTCCTAAACTATGCGTCCTAGAATGATGAAAATAGTATTTTTGAATTTGCCATATCAAGATCTATCCGAAATAAAATATAGCAAAGTTCTGCGACCTCGTTTAAATTTTAATGTCATTTATATGAGCAAAGTTCAAATGGCCGTAGCTCCTAAACTATGCGTCCTAGAATGATGAAAATAGTATTTTTGAATTTGCCATATCAAGATCTATCCGAAATAAAATATAGCAAAGTTCTGCGACCTCGTTTAAATTTTAATGTCATTTATATGAGCAAAGTTCAAATGGCCGTAGCTCCTAAACTATGCGTCCTAGAATGATGAAAATAGTATTTTGAATTTGCCATATCAAGATCTATCCGAAATAAAATATAGCAAAGTTCTGCGACCTCGTTTAAATTTTAATGTCATTTATATGAGCAAAGTTCAAATGGCCGTAGCTCCTAAACTATGCGTCCTAGAATGATGAAAATAGTATTTTTGAATTTGCCATATCAAGATCTATCCGAAATAAAATATAGCAAAGTTCTGCGACCTCGTTTAAATTTTAATGTCATTTATATGAGCAAAGTTCAAATGGCCGTAGCTCCTAAACTATGCGTCCTAGAATGATGAAAATAGTATTTTTGAATTTGCCATATCAGATCTATCCGAAATAAAATATAGCAAAGTTCTGCGACCTCGTTTAAATTTTAATGTCATTTATATGAGCAAAGTTCAAATGGCCGTAGCTCCTAAACTATGCGTCCTAGAATGATGAAAATAGTATTTTTGAATTTGCCATATCAAGATCTATCCGAAATAAAATATAGCAAAGTTCTGCGACCTCGTTTAAATTTTAATGTCATTTATATGAGCAAAGTTCAAATGGCCGTAGCTCCTAAACTATGCGTCCTAGAATGATGAAAATAGTATTTTTGAATTTGCCATATCAAGATCTATCCGAAATAAAATATAGCAAAGTTCTGCGACCTCGTTTAAATTTTAATGTCATTTATATGAGCAAAGTTCAAATGGCCATAGCTCCTAAACTATGCGTCCTAGAATGATGAAAACAGTATTTTTGAATTTGCCATATCAAGATCTACCCGCTCTGATTAAGTGCTCATCTACTTTACGCACTCCCGTTCAGATCTAACTATTGGCCTTTAGAATCCCTGGTTCGTTGTTTTGGGTTTTACCCCACGCATGCCCTCCGCGAAGCATAATTTCTACCTCCGTCTGTGGTTACCATGTACCCTCCTCTTCCTCTAGACATCTTCTTTGTAGGACCCAGTTACCACATCCAAAGAACGTGTGTCAGAACAATATCGCCTGTGCAGTACAATTACTCTTATATATGTGATATGTGATATCGCATTCCTCATCCTGTGTAGATATTTTCTAAAATATCCATGAGCGCTTAAAAACGGTGTAATGTAATATCTGACCTCTCCATGTCTTCTTTCAAACCACGGGCTCACTCGTCCGATAAGTTTTGCGGACCATTTTCCGGTGGTTTCACGCTCCCAAGATGCTTGCCAGCGTTCCATGGTGTGTGACCTTTCCTCCAAACTAGTTTTTTTCCCCAACAGCAGCTTTTCTTTCGTAAATGATTTTACGTTCCTTCACCAGTAGGTCTACGGGAATAGACCCGGCTATCACCATGATGGCTTTCCCGGATACCATGCGATAGGATGAGGATACTCGCAGAACTCTGCGTCTCTATACTTCGGAGAGTCTCTTTCTGTATATGTTTTTGCTCAGTGAATCGGCCCGTATCTCTGCCCCATATTAAAGAACGGATTTCACTGCCAACATCAATAGACTTCGCTTGCTGACATTTGGCACACCAACGTTTGCAGTTAATCTGCTTAAAGCCGTGACACCTTTCGCCGCTTTGTCGGCTATTTTCCAAATCTGCTCGAAGAAACTCATTTTAGAGCCGATCGTTACCCCTAAGTATTTGACTGCTGATTTTGAGTTACCTACTTGCCCACCCATATTAAGAGCAGATTGAATCCTCTTTTTTGTGATAACCGCGATCTCTGTTTTATTCAGAGCTAGTGATATTCAGAGCTAGTGCCCATGCTCCTCCATCCAGCAAAATTTACTGTTCGCATCACCTGATTTAGTTTATATTGTACCTGCTGGTTGTTGCGAGCAGCAAAAAGCATCATAACATCGTCCGCATATCCAAATATACTTGTCATGTTTGGCATATTGCTTCTCGGTAAGCCGTCGTAAAAAGCATTCCAGAGGTCGGATCCTAGGATCGATTGCTGCGCCGCTCCATGTGTAACCACTTTTCTACGCTGACCTTCCTCGGTGTCGTACAACAAGATACTATCCTTCAAGTAGTTGTTTAAAATTCGCAGTAAATATGATGGTATGCGGAACTTGTTCCACAGTGCCTTAAGCATCCCGCTTTAACTTGCAGAATTAAACGCATTTTTTACGTCAAGTGTCACCAATAGAACAACTCGTCTCGAGGATTGGTTAAAGTCTTCTGCTATTCTGAAGGCTTCCTTTACTTGTTGAATTGCATCTATTGTAAATAATCCAGCTCTATAGCCGTACTGTCTCCAAAGCCCAAACGGTTTCGTTTGACCGACTCAATGAACCGCCCTTTTCTTTGAAACTTTTTAAATTAAATGGCACTTTGTTGATTTGTTGATGTCAACTTTAGGGGATTAAAACTAAAAGCATCATCAAGCGCCAAAATTTTGTATCACAAATTTTGTAGCAATTAACAGTTTTGCCCAAAATCAACCAAAGAAACATTTTTTTACAATGACCTAATATTAGGGAAAAAGGAAAAATAAAGAAACGTTTTAATAGCAATCATGGTTCATAACCTAATGAAAAAAACTATGAGATTGAACTAAATCAATGACATTAGCTGAAACATTAGATGAACTCACGATTCTGAGTGAGTATCAACAGCTCGTGGTAAAAAAGCAACTTTTCCTGCTTGATCTATCTGATAACTAAAATGAGCTTATTTGAGTGAGTAGTTAGCAGAAAGGTATTCTTAAAGTAGCCTTTTCTCAACAATATGATTACACGTACTGGAATTTTCATTATTCTTAATTCTACTCCATAATCAATTCTATCAGCGTTCGCCAGCTGTGACTGTCTTCACTTACCAAACTTTAAAAAATGTGCATTAGAATATCCATTGGTTAAACTCTGTTAGTTAAACTCTGCGTTATTTTTAAAGAATACCATCAGAAGTTCCTGACCACTTAGGTCAGATAAAGAGATAGTATTTTGCTCTCATTGTTACTTTTGGACATCAAGTGCAATGTAACGAATGTTCATTTTTGTTCTCATGCTTTTGCATCCACTTTAAATGTTCTTTGTTGGATATAAGAGGTTTTTAGTTCGTTGAAATCTATCATTTTTCATTAAAACTTGATGGAAATGAAAATGAACTTTCGAAGCAGTAAACTCCGAGGAATAATTGTAATTACAAAAGCTTTCAATTACAACAAATTAATGAATTTATTACCAACTCGAGGTACTCGATAACCTGCCTCTTTATTTTCAAGCAATCTGTTACCTATATATGTACATACCCATTATCTAAAATTGTGGTATGTTTCTTTCATTATTTTGTTCAGCTCCATGACACATAATACCTACTGCAAATAACAAAAAAAAAAATGTAGAAAAATCTAGACAGCGAAACAACAAAAACTAAAAACTTAATGTGAAAAAGCTCATCATTCAAATTAAAGTTTTAACGAATTTTATTTTATTCATGTGTCTTGTTCTGCGAGTTCATATATGCATTTCATGTATAATCAAATTATAACTTTAACAAAAAAAAAAAAAAACGAACAAGACAACATACAAAAAAGCTTCTTGAAAATTATAACAAAGTTGTAACAAAAAGTGAAGGAACGTTTGTTGTTGCTTTATATTGTATGCGATTCATTTTCGAGTGCTTGCGATGAACAAACAAAATATAAAAACTAGCTACTTAAGAATTTCGGCATTAGAATTTTTTTTTGTAAGCTTTGGGATTGTGTGCATTGGTTATACTTATACATTTATGTACAACAAAAATTATTCTAGTGGAATATCTCTCAAAGGTATTTGATTGTCAAAACCTAGTGTTTTCTTACTGCATTAGCTACTTTGGGTTAAACCACCTTTTTATGTAAAAACTTTAAAAAATAATCGAAAAGGATTAAAAAAAAATAATCGAAAAGGATTGCTGGTAGTTGTTCTCGTTGATCGTCGATAATTCATTGGTGAATGTCATTTGTTGAACGTTAATAAGAATTATGGTCTCTGCTTCATTCAATTCAGCTGTCGTGATCGAAGTTTACATATTTTGTCAAAGTTGAAAACTGAATATGTATATCTTCATGTTTTTCCTAAAACATTTTTGCCCTCTAATTTTTCAAACTTCCCTTTTTCATTATATTTTATTGCAATTTATGAAGTATCACAAAAAAGGAAACAGTTTTTTTTTAATATTCTTCTGGTATTTTCATTTTTCTTTGTTTTAAGACGTTCATCTAAGGATAAATTCTCAAGGAAAAATTATAAATAGAAAAATTATAATTTACAAATTTTTATAATTCCCATTTTATTATCGTTTCAATGATTTAATACACTCAAGTGTGTAATACAGACGACATTCATCAAGTAAAAATTTTAAAAACTAGGCGAACATCGTTTATATTATGTACACTCTTAAGTTCTTGTAAAACCTAGTGTTGAAACAAATGAAAGATTATAATAAAATAAAGCAAAAATCTAAAGATGTGATGTCCTTTTATCTTTGCATAATTTTTCGACATAATTTTTTGGATATTATACGACTCAAAATGAGTGACCAGTTTCTTTAAAGCTCTTTATTGAAAATGAAGGGATAGTCAAAATTTATTAAGCAAATTTTTTTAAAATTGATAAATTTTATTTTAATTTTTTAAATTAACTAGTAAAAAAAATACTAGAAAATTAGAATATGTCAAAGCCGCTTAAGAGCGAGAGTTCACAAACATTTTTGCTTTCAAATATTAAGTTTAAGATTTAAGAAAATATGAGACAAAATAATTAAAATTTATAAAATTCATCGGATTTGACTTGGTGCAACCAACATTTCATTTAAATACTTTTGATTGTAATTATTTGAGAAGGTTGTTGTTGTTGTCAAGCTGAGTATGCAGTAGGTATTGTTAATTCAGTCAAACCAACTGCTGACTGAATTGAAATATTTCATTGTTAAACTTTTAAACAAATTAAAACCTAGGTCTAACCGCACATATTTGTGCTTTAATATTGGTACAAGCTTTAACGCTTTTACTTTGAACCAAATTTGATTTAAAAAAAGATGAGACAAGTAAACGAAATTTATAAAATTCATCGGATTTGACTTGATCCCACTGACATTAAATTTAAATACTTTTGATTGTAATTATTTGAGTAGGTTGTTGTTGTTGTCAACCTGAGTATGCAGTAGGTATTGTTAATTCAGTCAAACCAAATGCTGACTGAATTCAAATATTTCATTGTTAAATTTTTTAACAAATTAAAACCTAGGTCTAACCGCACATGTTTGTGCTTTAATATTGGTACAAGCTTTAAAGCTTCTTTTTTGATCCGAATTAGTATTAAAAAAGATGAGACAAGTAAATAAATTGTATAAAATTCATCTGATTTGACTTGGTGCCACTGACATTAATTTTAAATACTTTTGATTGTAGTTATTTGAGAAGGTTGTTGTTGTTGTCAACCTGAGTATGCAGTAGTTATTGTCAATTCAGCCAAACCAACTGCTGACTGAATTCAAATATTTCATTGTGTCATTTTTAAACAAATTAAAATCTAGGTTTTACTGCACATATTTGTGCTTTTATATTGGTACAAGCTTTAAAGCTTTTATTTTGAACCAAATTTGGTTTAAAAAATAATGAGACAAGTAAATAAAACTCATCGGATTTGACTTGGTGTCACTGACATTAAATTTAAATACTTTTGATTGTAATTATTTGAGAAGGTTGTTGTTGTTGTCAACCTGAGTATGCAGTAGTTATTGTCAATTCAGCCAAACCAACTGCTGACTGAATTCAAATATTTCATTGTGACATTTTTAAACAAATTAAAATCTATGTTTTACTGTACATATTTGTGCTTTAATATTGGTACAAGCTTTTAAGCTTTTATTTTGAACCAAATTTGATTTAAAATAAGATGAGACAAGTAAATAAATCTCATCGGATTTGACTTGGTGCCACTGACATTAAATTTAAATACTTTTGATTGTATTTATTTGAGTAGGTTGGTGTTGTTGTCAAGCTGAGTATGCAGTAGGTATTGTTAATGCAGTCAAACCAACTGCTGACTGAATTCAAATATTTTATTGTTAAATTTGAAATCAAATTAAAATCTAGGTTTTACTGCACATATTTGTGCTTTTATATTGGTACATGCTTTAAAGCTTTTATTTTGAACCAAATTGGGCTTAAAATAAGATGAGACAAGTAAATGAAACTCTTTGGATTTGATTTGGTGCCAATGACATTAAATTTAAATACTTTTGATTGTAATTATTTGAGTAGGTTGTTGTTGTTGTCAACCTGAGTATGCAGTAGGTATTGTTATTTCAGTCAAACCAACTGCTGACTGAATTCAAATATTTTATTGTTAAATTTGAAATCAAATTAAAATCTAGGTTTTACTGCACATATTTGTGCTTTAATATTAGCACAAACTTTAAAGCTTTTATTTTGAACCAAATTTGGTTTAAAATAAGATGAGACATGTAAATAAAACTCATCAGATTTGACTTGGTGTCACTGACATTAAATTTAAATACTTTTGATTGTAATTATTTGAGAAGGTTGTTGTTGTTGTCAAGCTGAGTATGCAGTAGGTATTGTTAATTCAGTCAAGCCACTTTCATAGAAAAATTTGCTGTCTTCAGTAATATTGCATCGGTAAAACATGAATTCTTCAGTAATATTGCATCGGTAAAACATGACGGAATTAAATATTGTTTATCTTTTTTAGCAATTTCCGAAAGTGTATACCAACTTAAAATTGAATTTTATTATTTATTACTAAAAAAATTACTTAATACAATATTTACCAGAATCTTGATGTTGTTATAACTCAATGTGGTGGTTAAACAAACGTAACGCAAAGGATTGTGATCTCCATTTTGAAAATTTGGTAAACACTTTTTATTCACATTAAATAATTGTACTAATTTCAAACGCCAAAACTTCAACAAGCACTTACTTTTTAAACTGACGTTCCATAAATGCTATTAACGGTAAAAGCTATTCTTATATTTTTGCCAGTATTATTATAAAGCTGATTTCAAAGTATTGTACGAGTTATATGTTAATACTCCTTACCATATAGAAGCCAAACTCGAATATACACAAAAACTTAAAATTATTTACTCTAAGTAAAGGGTGTTTATGTGTGTATGTCTGTATTTTCCATATGTACAATGAAAAACTGCTTTAGTTTGAAATCAATTGATTTTTATATCGATAAAAACTGATACCACCCTTGAAGTTGCAGATTTAAATTGATACCACTCATAGTGCTGCCATTGCTGATTCAATCCTATTTATAGGCATATAATATATCGTACCATATTTAGTTTAGTACTGACATACTTAATACAGAACTAGTTTATGTGTGTGTTTGTGTGTGTATTGCATTTTATAAGGACTCTTACTACTATATAGAGTGTATGGAAAAATATTTCAATGATTTATTCGACAAATTTTTTCCAGTTTTTATTAAAAGCTTTCATTTATGTTAAACTTTTTTGTTGTTTTTCGTTGCCATCGTTGTGTGAATGATTTTGATAAAAATTGATACTGAAAAGTTCGATATATTTGTGAGTGTGTATGTAAGCTGGTTTGAGTTTGGTGTCATTATAAAAATGCATTTAATAAAGTCATAAAGGATGCAGCATGTTTTAATATCTGAAATGACATAAAATTGAAACAAGATTATATGGAATAATATTGTATGTAGATATATATATATATATATATATATATATATATATATATATATATATATATATATATATATATATATATATATATATAAAGTACATCCAGTATAAGGAATATACGAGAATGGTATATGATATAATGTGTGGATGAAATTTGTGTCCTATAGACGAGCTTTTTTTTTTTGTATGCTAACTGATTTATCGTTTCTTTATAGAAAAATTATTGATTGATATTTTTTTGTGATATTTATGAAGTGTGTTCAATTTGATGGAAGTTGAATTTATATTCGATGGAAAATTAATTGTTGTTGGATTAAATACTTGTAACAAGGTTTAATATCAGTGTTTTTGGAAGAATTGACATTCTGTCCATTTTTTCATTCAATTAGTATATGGAATCAAACCTTACAGCCGATGTGCAATCAAGTTTGATGCGACTGTTGACGAAATAAATAAATTGTCATTTATTTATTTTGTCAGTAGTATTCTATAAGAATCTACTCCATTCAAACACAAACATACTTAAGGCTATAACATAAAAAGAACTAGGTTACATTTAGGGCTTTAAATAAATCCATTAATACAATAAAATTTAAAAAATTTGATCGGTCGAGAACCCCGAAATTTCAGTTCGAAGAAATTGTTACACCCAAAAACCGTAGATAATAAATAAGAGTACTAATATTATCATTAAGCAATCGTCTTACAGTAAACATTAAATATCATTTTAACTCTGTGCGAATAGCAGAGTTACTATGAAATTAATTCCCATCTTTCGATGCATAATCACGCATTGAATTAAACTTTCCTAGCCCATTAATCAATAAAATCCAAAAAAGACAATTTTCCTGAGAACATTATACCTGCTAGAAAAATTAGTTCAAGTCATCCCAAGTACTTATAGCTTACTAATGGCAAAAATCAACTTTTAACAAGAGATGGCATATTTTCGAGCTTTTAAAGCTTCTTTACCGTCCTCCAATGCTTATAGGTTACAAAATGGTTGAATATCAGATTTATCACCAGATATTGAACGTTTTGGGTATAATTTACAGAGATCGTATACTAAGTTAGGAAAAATAATTGGTCCTTGGGGATGCCCGTAAATGGGCGATTACAAAATGTGTGCAAAATTCGAAACCTCTAGCAACAGTATCTGCAGGTCAACAGGAGTTGATATTAACATCAGGTCGATTTCTATTTGGAGACTCGCTACTTGCAGATGCAGAGTCAATCATACTGAAAAGAAAAACTTTCCTCCTGTTCAGCATTCAAGGTAAGTATAGAAACTAATAAAACACTTTTGGAAGCTCCTTAAATATCCATCAAAGACGATCTAAATGAAACCCTGATCAAAAAAGATGATATTCCACCTATAACGTGGTCGTTTCAATGAACTGTAGAGTTTTATCCTGCTAACGACCATTTGGCGAGAGTAGTATCAATTAAAAATAGCAGTAACAACAAATGTAGGCCTCCTATTACTCAAGTATCGATATTAATAGACCTATGATAGGTGCTGATCTCAACAAATCATTAGTATCGGCCACATTAAACGTCCTCGTACAATTTTTACGTAAACCTAAATCAACTGAAATGGTTTTGTTACCAAAAACATTAATTTTTGTTTGATTTGCTGCATATAAGCCTAGTGGAGAAATGTCTAATCCGTTTATTTTAATATCATTCAAAGGTGAAATTACGCAAACATCAGCACCTGTGTGCACCTGTGTATTAAAAATTAAAAATTTGTAATTTCACCAAATAAAATAAGGCGACTATTTAACTGGGTTTTTAATCACAAGTCATGAGTGATCGAGGCTTTACTTTTTCATTTTCTTTGAATATTCGCAAGGTGAACGACATTTATATAAATGTACAAAATTTGAAAAATGTTGAAAAATTTCATTTTGGACTACTTGTCGATTTAAAACGTAAAAAACTAATTGATAGTCTGACGAATGTTGGTTCAGCTGGTAAAATCTTGGCAGATACAACGCCAAGCATAACTTCACTCCAAACCATAGAATCTCCATACTTTGAACTACTCTCTGATTTCAAAGATCTCACTCTAGAAAGTTCTATTAAGAGTTCAATAAAGCACAACATAACACACGTTATCGAGACAAAATGTGCTCAAAATGTGACTCAAAATATCGTCGCTTAATGCCAAAAAAATGTTCTATCGCAAAAACTGATTTCCAAAAAACCATCAACTTAGGGATTTACCGTCCATCAAAAATCCAATGGGCCAGCTCATTACATTTAGTTAAGAAAGATAATGGTGAATGGCGTCCATGTGGCGACTACCGAAGGTTGAATTTCACGACTATTTCCGACCGATATCCGATTCCGCATATTCAAGATTTAGCCTATGGATTAAACGAAAAACGTCTATTCTCAACTATTGATCTCGTAAAGGCATATCACCAGATACCAATAGAACCCACAGATATAGAAATTCGGCTCCATTCGGCCTGTTTGAATTACTAAGAATGACTTTTGGCTTGTGCAATGCTGGACAAACATTTCAAAGGTTTATTCATGCCGTTTTAAGAGGATTTGACTTTGTTATTCCATACCTCGACGACGTCCTAGTATATTACGATAACGAAGAACAACGTATTGATCATTTACGACAAGTATTCCATCGATTTAGGGAACAAGGTACCTTGATCAATTTTGCAAGATGTGTTTTCAAAAATTTTAAGTTAAATTTTTAGGGCATCTAATATCCGAAATAGGTCCGAAGCCATTACCCGATAAAGTTATTACAATTAATGAGTTTGTAGAACCAACAGACGTAAAAGGTTTACGATCAGTTATTGGAATAAATGAAAGACAACAAAAAGAATGATAAAAGAAAAGCTTTTGCAAAATGCAAAGCTAATCTAGCAGATGCAGCTATGTTAGCTCATCCATCGTCAGATGAATCACTAGCCTTAATGGTTCATGCTTCAGACCACGTTTTCAGAGCTGTCGTTTAACAACTGTCGGATAAAGACTGGTTACCCCTCAGTTTTTTTTCGAAAAAATTAACACTGACACAAAGGAAATACAGTGCATATGATCGAGAGTTATTAGCTGCATATTCAGCCGTTAAAAATTTCGGTACGTGTAAGAGGTTCGAAACTTCGTGATCTAAACAGATCACAAGCCATTAACGTTTGCATTTCAACAAAAATCTGAAAAGGCATCGCCACGTCAATTACGTCATCTGGATTTTATGGACAATTTTCAACCGATATCCATCATATATCAGGTAAAAATAATATCGTAGCAGATACTCTTTCCCAGATAGAAACGATTAATGTTGCAAATGTATTCGATCTGGAAAAATTTTTCAACATACAAACTACAGACATCGAACTAAAAGAACTCTTAGATCCAAAGAGCTTAACATCTTTAAAACTAATACCCGTAGTTTTACCTGGCTGTGATAAGCAAGGGTTTTGTGATATTAAAGATCATAGAATAAAACCGTATCTGCCAACGGCCTTAAGAAAAGCAATGTTTAATCATTTACATATAACATAGCTCATCCAGGCATTAAAGCGTCTACTAACCTTATAAAATCCAAATATATTTAGAAATTGTTAGATAGAGATTGTGTAAACTGGGCGAAGACCTGCGTTAAGTGTCAAAAAGCAAAAGTATCGAAACAAACGAAAAGCTATGAACTGGAAGTTATGAACTGTTTCCAACATATAAACCGCTACCCAAATCACAAGGCTTTAGCTATATCTAGTAAAAATTATAGATCGATTTTCACATTGGACAGAAGCTATTCCAGTATCTGACATAACTGCAGAAAGTATAGCACGAGCTATATATGAAAATTGGATCTGTCGATTTGGTGTGCATCCACAGGTCAGGGACGACAGTTTAAATCATCGCTTTTTAAAGAATTAGGAAGATTTTTTGGCTTCAAACTCATACGAACTACAGCATACCATCCAGCGGCAAACGAGTTGATCGAAAGATGGCATAGAGATTTGAGATCGATTTTGAAATGCCACCCTGCTGTCAAATGGGTAGAAAATCTCTCTACCATTCTTTTGGGTATGAGAGCTAGCTTTAAATCCGACTTGGGAGGTACAACGTCAAAATTGGTAAATGGTACAACAATCGTAGTACCTGGAGAATTATTGAATACATTCACGAACCATACTAATGAACACGATCTCAATTGATCGACTAAGGCCTGCATTCTTACTTCATGACGAATCCAAAACTGCTTATTTGAAACCATTTCTAACCACTACTACAAACGAAATACAGAACGAAATTACACCTCAAAATAGAGATTTTTTCGAATCCAACGACTAAACTACTAACGAGACACCTTCAACAACACTAGGTGAACCAACTGAAGTAAAAACAAAATCAGGTAGGCGAGTCCATTTACCCAGTAGATATTTGGAAACAGTTCTATCGTAAAAGAAAAGATTAAAGATATTCCAATATAACGTAACTGTTATAAGGTAACATTATCGCTGAAGGAGGAGTACTATGGTACTACGAATTTAACTAATTTTAGTTCTTATCCGAGTAAGCGAAGAACCGTATTTCCGGCATCTTGGTATATAAAGAAAAATATATATGAAAAGACGTTCAGTTGGGAAAAAGTTTTTTCACGCCATTACGCGCAGTTCAGTATTTGTAAAATCGGTTAACTAAAAAATATTCGTTTCTCAAGCCGAATAAAAAATAAAGAATATAATTTATTTCAAAAAATAATAAAATAAAAATCATAATAAATTAATAAAAAAATAAAAAAATAATAAAACGTTTAAAAGGAATCACTAATCCCCACAAATCATTGTCCTTATATCAGCTTACTTGCAATTTGTGCTTTCAAGGCCAGTGTATAGTTGAATTATGTTTTCACATACGATATAGTGGCACGTTCAAAAACTAAGTTACTAAGTCATTAACTTGATACATAATTTCTTCTACGGTTATTAAGAAAACGTTCCGGGTATCTGATCCAACCTAATCTTTATTCATTATTGGAAAATGAGATGTTGCTTCTCACTCTGTTACTTACCAATTTATAGTAACCTAAACGGATGGTAATTTTCTTGCTAAAACTGATGATTAACGAGATTTTTTTTTAAATTCATCGCAATTATCTTATATGATCTTAAATGAATTAATTATTTGTAATACTCTCGTCAACCTATATAACCTTTACTATAAGTATTACCATATACACAGAGAAAGCATTTGAGCAGCTACAATATTCATAATAAAAATGTTAATAGTGGCAAAAATATTTAGATCAAAAATTTCATTTTATATAATTATGTTATCATACTTATGTGATAACAAAATGGTCGTGAATAAGTAGGTAACCACCCCAAAGCAGTTAGAATGGCCCTCATTCTAAAATTATTGCATTGCATAAACGTTCCAGTTTTAATGTTTCTCTCTTTTATCATATAATATACAGTAGATATATATATATATATATATATATATATATATATATATATATATATATATATATATATATATAATTTTAAATTTCATGGGGAAGCATGAAAACATCCTAATGTAATTATCCCAAACCAACAATATATCGTTAATTCAGTAATGAGTCGAGATTGTCTGGAAACTATAGTTCACTTTATTGAAATGAAATGATACAATGCAAGATGATTGTGATGATGGTAATAACTAATAATGAAGTTATATAATACTAATAAAATATGATACACATACGTTTGCAAAAAGTTGTAGTGATGGTTTAAAAAATGGTACAGTAACGCAACATTCTTTTTGTGCTCTCATTAGCACCATTAAAATTAATTGCTGAACAGATTTATGACATTTGTACCATTCAAAAAAATAAATTGATTCACAAAATTTATCATTCTGAAACCAAAAAAAAAAAATTACAAAATATTATGATAGTTCATATTATAAACTACTTACACTATTTGCTAAAACGGTACCACCAAATGAATATGAATATGCTTGCATGGTTGCAGCAAATAAATAAAATGTATAGGTAACAACTGATAAATCATTGGCCTGGAATGATACATAAAATATATATGAAAATATACAAGAATGAAATCATGCATTACGAAAATGTTCTGGTTGATTTTCTTTCTAATTAGACATGAAATCAAATACTTAATGTTTAACCCTATATTACATACAAATGATTACATAAATACATGCTATTGTAATTATAGTATATCGCTATCCAAGTGTTAAATTTTAACCACTCCCTTAGAAAAAAGCATGTCTGCATATATATATATTTCAGACAAACATACAAAGAATCGAAATTAATTACCACCATCAGCAGAAGCATAAAGAGATAATCAAGAAAAAACTTCAAACCTCCATCGAAAATGTCTCTATCATATAGTAAGTAGCTATATATATACATAAAATCCTCGTACATGTTAAACAGAAACACGAACCGAATTTTTATCTTAACTATATAGCTATATTCTTGCTCTATATCTATAAAATTGAATGAGAAATTGAAATCAATAAGATCTATTCGAGCAACATAATTTAATTCATTTTGTTACTTTGATTCTCTGCAACCATTACCACAAACCATTATTATACCACCCTACATCTCTTAATCAATTATCCTTTTTTTTTATATGCGTTTTTTTTGCGCTGCAATCAAGAAAACCAATGCAAAATTTATATTTACAAACTACTCAGTAATAGTGTTTGAGAGGATGATTTAACCAATAAATTGATTAGTGGTATAATCTTATAAAACATTAAATAAAGTTATGCATTTTTACTTAAAAATTTAAATCTGTCCTCACTATATCCAAATAAATTTTAAATGGTTTGAAGACAATTCAAATTTCACCAAATTGAACATGAATTAAAATCCGGAGTTATGCAGATAAGATTTTCAATTTATTGTATAATTCATTAAAGTCACGTTTCAAATTGTAAGTTCTAGAGGTTCGTGACTGATTGGGCTTTAGAAGCCCTGAACCTTTAGAAACCCTGAAATATGCCGCCTTTATAGGGCTATTTAAATACGCGGGAACATTAAAAGCGATTGAACTCAAGTATTCAATCTTTGAACAATTGATTTTATGGAAATTATTTTTCTGATATGTTTCTCCCGTTGGACCAGACTTTTTTTTTCATTAGCCAAGTACGGCCAGCTGCATGTTTATCCACCTGATATGAAGCGTACATATAACCTTTCCGCAGATGCTGAATTAGAAAATATGTTCCAATGTGTGCTTTTCCAGCTATTATTTGAAGCAGTCGATGCCAAGCTTCGGCGTTGGTTGTTGTTAGTGGTAAACTTTCGCAATTTTGATCGCAAACCAACTAAAAGTGACGTACATTGTGTGGAAGTTTCTTGGTTCGTTTGTGGTTCAACACATAATTATTTCCAAACTATCCTTCACTACAGAAGATGAACGTACTTCGCAACAGTTCCTTATACAACACAGTAAATTTGGCCCAGAGGGAAATAGCAACAATGAAACCGTGCACTCCGGAACGTAGTCTTAAGCGCAGAAGTGGAAGCATTTTCAAAAACAGCCAATACAAAATTTGGCTTTAAAACGGTAAAAAATGATTTCAAGCTTCATATAAAATTTCATATATCATTTCTTCATAACATTTTAGTGACTTTGAAGTTATCAAACAAATAAGTGCCGGTACGGTAATGCCCTTAATCTTGGCTAAAATTGTGACTAAATATAGGTGACGAAATATATTCATATGGAACAACACCAAACGTAACATCCACCAGCCAACAGTCTGTTTTTTCGAGCATTCGCAAAGACTTTACAGTTTCCTTAAGAATATTCTATTCACCGAGCAATTGGCGAAGTGGTTAAAGCTACGATGTTTGGGACGGGAGGTACCGGGTTCGAATCCCAACGGGGGAGGGTTGCAAAAGGAATTTTTCATCACCTGATTATGATCGGTGATGACGATGAACACAACTATGACCCCCTGTTGGAGTGCAAAATCCATGAGCCAAACCATCGTCCTGGCTGGAGCAATGCAATGTGCAGATGGATTTAAAATCGAACCTGTATTCGTGGGTTCTCGATTTGGCTGGTGATGGCGTAAGGTAGGACGTTAAAAGTTAACCGCAGAGTTGGGAGAGCTTCGACCCCAGAAAAAATTGCAGGGTTCATACACAAAAAAAAATATTCCATTCACTGTCAAACTGCTTTTCAGAAAAACATTCGCCATCTACTTTTCTAAGATGATCTGGAATATTGATGTCACGAAGTCAAGTTGGCTCAATAACCTTTAATTGTCGAACTCGATTTATATTAGCCTTCTGGGCTTCTTTATGAGGCAAATACATTCTTGATATGAGTTACAATCAACTTAACTGTCCCTATAATCGAATAATTTATTATTAGCGTGGCGTATACATAGGAAAGTCACTAGTGGTCATACCATGCACGTGAGTCGACGGGTCCTTAACGATAAAATGTTCTCCATTATCAATTTTTGTGGTTATCCGTACCTTATTCATTGATGGTTGCGACAATCCAGACAACCCCAAATATACAATTTTTTTTTCAGGGACTTAACATCCATGTAGTAACTTTAGCCTACAAAGAAAAACAAATCTTTGTCTTTGCTGAACCAAACCGAAAATCCAAGCATCTTCTTACCGTCTTCTGATGCATTAATGTAGCTTGCGCATGTTTATGTTTGCTGCTGGTCCTTTAGTTGGTTTGCAAATTTTCTCAGTGTATTTCTTGCGGTCACTCCCTGCCATTTTATTTACCTATCGAACTATATCATCGTATTGCCTTTTTATATCTGCCGTGTGTTGATGACTCTTTTGTTACCTAAGTGGATGGCGTTCCTTAAATCATTTCCAGGTACCATCTCTTATCTACGTTTTCTTTGAGTTGTCGTGAGATTAAAGTACGCTGTCGCTAACTTGGCCTAGACGTTTTCTATTTGAGACCATTTTTCAGCAACTGTGCCAGTTTCATTGCCACAATAAAGACCATTTTTATGTTAATTTTAATTTTTTTTTTGTTAAATGAATTCTTCTTGTGGTTCCGTGCGTATTTTAGAGCAGGGATTTTTATTTTGAATATTGCTATTACTAATGTGTGATTACTGTGCAAGTGTGATACTCTCATTACTCTGACATATTGCAGAGATGATAAACATTTCTTGTTTACTATAGCATTTGATCTATTTGGTTTATTGTTCTGCCATCTAGTAACATTTAAGTATGTACTTTGTGAGAACTTAATGCCCTAAACTAGTTTGTGACACAGTAATTGATGAGTCTTTCTCCGTTTTTTATTTCTTGTTTACTCTAATGCTTTTTTACCCATGATTGACGTCATGCCTGTATTATCAGTTCCAATTTTTGAATGAAATTTTTTTTATTGAAAACTTTTGTTGGTTTAATTTGTAACCATGCAGAAAAGCTCTGCCTCTATTACATATAGAAGCAACGGAGTATATATTATTCTAAGAATATATGAAATCAGCAATATCCAATAGATCTGTTCGATGCAGCGATTCATAATAATAGTAATATATCGAGATTGTAAATGCTTAAATATTTGAAGGGTCTTCTTATAAAAACCTTCTAACAGTATTGTACGTCAACAGAAAGAATGGCAACAGTCTTTGGTTGTTGGTTCATAGGAAACCAAGAGTAATTAGATGATGGAAACAATTAAAGTCTTAAACTGGGAGTGGAGGAAACCCCAATTATGTATATGCATTTCTAGTGAGGCAAGGTCCTCAATCTTCTTTTTTTTATTTAAACTGTAAAGATATTCTATCACTTAATAGTGGTACGCCCCCAAAGCAGATCCGAATGATATAATTAACCAATCAGAAGAGTATGTATTGCTACAAACAATCAATTAGAACTTCAAAAACGAAAATTAAATTCCCGGAAAGCCACTGTTTATCAAGTATTCGACGGATGGGAAACATATGGTCATCGGTTGAGTTTCCTAAAAAGCACAATTATTGGTGATTGCTGGAATAGTAAAGAGATTACATATATTTGATAAGGATGAAACGGCTGTCTTTGGCGCGGAAGTAAACTTTAACAGACAATTAGCTGATATCTTGCGATTAGTACAGTCAATCAAAAGCTCATGGATTGGAAATATTGAATGGGTTTAACGGATTTGGTGAAAATAAGTCGGTTATACTTGCGAGTTAAAATATAGGCCAGTTGAGAGAAAACATGACCATAATATGTCCAAGTCGTAAGATTTTGAAGACGCCCGAATGATTGATCGAATGTTTAAATAGTGCGGTCGGACAAGTAAGAAATTTTAGAGCAACTTCACTCTCGTTCTCTACGGACATGAATCAGTAAGCTACAAATGTACATTGAAATCACAAAATAAAACAATATCTCGCGTTGGTAGACAGCGATCAATTATTGAAGATGGGTGGAGAAAATTAATATTGCTCAAAATACTTCTTGAGAGGTTCCAGGTTTTTTAGTAAAATACTCAAAGCTTTTTGCTTTGTCTTACATCAAAGTTGCTCAAAGTCACTTCGTAAACTAAATTATAGTTCTAATAAGATAATTAGATGATTAAGGATTCTTGGTGAGGATGCTAAATGTCGTTATTTACATGGCTATCTTATATTCTTCAAAATAAATTAAATAACGAGTCGAAAGAAGCTTGGGCTCTTGAAACATTAGAGGTCGATCTTCTTGCGTTAAATTAATTGTTTATGATATTTGAACAAAAGGAGTGACGTTTTGGAAAGTCCAGAGACTGTGCGAAAACCAAAAGTTCAGCCATATCAAAAAGAGTTAATAATTTGGTAATTAAGTTTAATAAATTTATGTGTCCGCCATTATTTGGGAGCGCTTTTTGGGAAGATGTGTGCTATTTTAAAATTTGACAGTTCCGGAACGTAAACCATTTGCAGTGGAGAAGAAATCATGTTTTAATGGTGTATCGCCAACGCATCAGTCAAATGATGTCCAGACCAATGATGTAGCTGTACAGAGCTTTTAGTCAATTACTAACGCCCATTGTTGAAGTAGCCCTCCAATCTGGAAACTGCAAAAATGTAAATTGCTACTTGTTTGTTTGTTTGTTTGTTTGTTTGTTTATTTCTATGCAATCTGTTTTGGGGCCGAAGCTCACCCAACTCTTTCGCGGTTAATTAACGTCCTACTTTACGCCATTACTAGGCCAAATCGAGGACGCGCGAATACAGGTTCGCGTTTCAAATATCCATCTGCACATTGCATTGCTCCAGCCAGCCTGTACTGGCATGGACGATGGTTCGGCCCATGAATTCTGCACTCCAACGGGGGGTCATAGTTGTGTTCATCGTCATCACCGATCGTAATCAAGTGATGAAAAATCCCTTTTGCAACCCTCCTCCGTTGGGATTCGAATCCGGTACCTCCCGTCCCAAATACCGCAGCTTTAACCACTGCGCCAATTGCTCGGTTAAATTGCTACTTGAAATTATATATTGCATTTGCGGTCAACAAAGGCACCATTGAAATAAATAGGGAGGTGCAGACCAACAATGATAAGATTTATTTGAATTTGAACATCGACATCGATACTACATTAAAAAAATTTTTGAGCAGGAATGAAGACTACCGATATGTGATGGTAATTTTGTTCATGACAAATATAGATAAACTCATTAAACGCAACCAGAAACAGTTCCTCGCTTTAGAAGGAAAGTTGGAAGCATTGTAATATGCATTGCTGAAACAAGAATATTACAAATTTGTATATGAGTTCCAAAACTAAGATTGCAATGCGCCTTCGAATGATGTACCTGACCACTGTGCGTTAATGGAATCAAGTGGTATCCCCAAATTAAGAGTTGAGTTTAATGGTTAATGATTATGCTTAATGAAATAATGTTAGTATGATAAACGATTCAACCCACCTTGCAGTCATTTTCGTGCGATTTTGGAAACATAAAATGGCTTTGATTGATGGTATTGAGAAAATATGTATCCTAAACGATTTCAACTTTGATAATTTTATGTAAGAAGCAGATACAGTTAAAGAATTGCAAAGCCTAAAAATAAACCTAACCAAATTATTACTATCTTGAGGTTTTAGACTGAGAAAGTGGAAGTCAATATGTACCAAATATTTCGGTGAATAATTACAATTCCCTACGAGAAGTAAAAACCTTGGGTCTTCAGTAGAATGCGGTTGAAGATGTATTTTTTTCAAGCAATTACTATAGAGAAAAGCCCAATCCCAACAAAGCAACAAGTCTTCTCAGAAAGTTCAAGGATTTTAGATCCGCTTGGATGAACGAGTCTCTTAAACAAAAATTAAATTCAATGTCTTAAAACAAGGTCTGAACTAATTTATTAGAGCCAATTACATGTGTATGTCTGGTCTGTAAGCCATATAGAAAATTGAAATCTGGTTTGACCCCAGAAATTTAAATGAACCTGCACTGCATCCTCATTACCAAATACCAAATTCAGATTCAATTTGAAGTCAATCGAACATATGGCTAAGATATTTTCATGTTTCACTACCTTCTAAAATTTTTAGATGGTACCATTAAACGATGAAAGTTCACGTTTAAGCGCATTCAATACACCATTTGGAATTTAAAAGTTTTTAAATTTTCCATATGCTATTTGCCCAGTATTGGAAAATATTTCAAATGATAATATGAGACATATTTGGTGATCTACCTATAGTACTTTGATTTACACTTATGATATTTTGGTTTTCGGCAAAGATCCTACAATACAATATAAATCGGCAGGTTTATTTATTTAGAAATTTATTTCATATAGGACACATTTTTAACAAGAATGTTATTGGATTTTTTAAAAATTGAGGTAATACTTTAAATTCCTGGCACGATCGATAAAAAAGACTTACAAAAATGTTCATATATGGCTAGCTATTTAGGATTATTTATTAGTAATCTGTTAGACAAAACGAAGGTTTTACTTTAGCTATTAACTACACATGCAGACTTTATTTGGAATGCAAATGGTCAACATACATTTGATAATATTAAATGATGCATACCTATAATTTACCTACATTTGATACAAACGAATCTTTAGTTCTGTCAGTCGAAACTTCTCAAATGCGTTTAGCTGGTATTTTACAGAATGGTAAACCTTTCGCTTACTTTCCTAAGTCACTAAAAAGTGCAAGGAAATATTCATGAAAGTCATTTGGAAATGGACAAGTGTTTAAGAATGACAAAATATTTCAAAATATTAAATATGTCAAAATATCACAATCAGTCAAGTTACAGCTAGTAGATACCACTCAGAAAAAAATTCTGTATATTTCGGACCAAAATATAATTTTTGATAGTCTAGCCTTGTTAAGTTGCAGTTCGGTTAATAGGTTTAAAAAATAAAGGTTATCTCCATGAAAATAACACTTTGTTTCAAACATTATATGTCGGTGCATAAAAATTAAGATTTGACAAGAAAAACTCAGTGTTGTGACTTATTTTATCTGTTTAACGATTATTTCACTTAATTGTCGTGCTAAATAATTTTTTTTTCGTAATCTGTAATTCATATACATTTTTAAAGTTTTTTTTGTATTGAGATTTGTGGAACATGTTTCGTTTGTTTAAAAGTTATTTCATTTGATTTTCGTGCTAAATATTTATTTTTTAATCTGTGGTTGTCTTAAGAGACGATAGTCTTACGAAGCATAAACAGCTTTAATTTTATTTATTGTTTTACGATGATAGGTTACAGTTGCATTATCTTGTGTTGTGGATTTGTAATATATTCTGTGGTCTGATGAACTAAGATATCTTTCAAGTAGCGACTTAATGTGTTAGCCATGCTTACTCTTGAGATTAACATAAGCAATTTTACATAGAAAATTTCAACCGATTGTTTAATCTTTAGCAATCCCAATTTTTGTTTAAAGAGTTTTACTACAGAGGTTAACCTTTTTCTTAATTTTTATTATCTGAAATATGTTATGAAAATATTGCAGTAGTATTAATAGCGAGAGCTATTTTGAATAAAGTAACACTCATCAAAATCGGGCCAATAGCACGTTTTTTGTTGCAGAATTAGTGTATTCTGATAATTTTGTAAACAGCGATATTTTGAAAATGTGGTAATGCTTTGCAGTAATTTGTATATTGGTAGTGGGAGCTTCAATGATTTAATGCATCCTTCAGTAGTGTAGCTAAAAGTTTGTTAGCTGAACATACGTACAAAATTATTTTACCTTTGGACTTTTTTAGATACTTTATTTTAATTATTGCTTAGATTAACCTTGTCTATAAAAATTGCCATAAAATAGTTACAAATTTTCGAAAAGGTGTTCCCTTTCGTTTATTAAAAGTAGCAACTGCTAAAAAAAACATAATTTGGTACTAATCAAAAGTTTGGTTACACTCACCAGTAAAATATCCACCGAGCTTATGCAAATTATAAACGAAGCTGATACAAAATGTACAAAAACATTAGGTCCAAATAATGTGGTCAGGTCATCGATTAGTTCCAGTGCAAATGTATGCTCTTTGATACATTGTACCAAATTACGATAAATTATTTGATTTTCAATTCGTGAAAATTTCATTTTTAATTTGGCATCGGTCCCTAATGCCGCACACAACATCAACATAAAATTACATAAAATAAATAAAAATTATGTTAATTATATAGAGTTGGATGATAATATTTTTTTTTATCACCCTGTAGTGTGTCTTTTATTTATTTGTTTAATTTTAATTTACATACCAATATTATTTTTGATTAAATTATTCATTTTTGTTTCAATAATTTTAAATTGGGCCGATATATGAAAACATAAACCAATAAATAGACCGTCGAGACCAATAAAACCAGCTACGGTAACAAATGCCGAATATGATAATCCAATGTAGGTTAGTTCATAGTATGGTGTTTTGTATGCATCGTAGGGGAATCTGTGAAACGATGATAGAATAATAAAATAAATTTACAAAATTTTTTATTTAATTAAAATCAATTTTTTATTTTTTTTTTTTTTTTTATTTTTTAAACCGAATAAAATGTTGTAATGCCCTAGAGATTTTGTGTTTGTATGTTCGAGATGAGGGAATTTTATTCTTAATTACTATCAACACAATATGATAAATTTTATATATAGAAATATCCAGGTACTTACATCGATTTGAATGGTAGTTGTTTAACGATTCTATCATTTTTTAAATATTCGTATACACTCGTACCAATCGGAAAAATGACAAACGATGTACACGTAATTGTTGGCAACACCGCCAAAATCGTATTATAAATGTTATCCATTCGCAAAATTTGTATATTAATTGCATTTGCATCACCCGAAATATTGATGTGGGTTATACGATAAAATTTATTTATAAACTTTTTAATTTTATTATATTGAACGACGAACACAATAATTTTTATGATTGTCACAAATTTGGTGGTGACCGGACATAATGCGTCTAACGCCAATGGTAAATTAGATAAATTTTTATAGCAATAATAAAACTCAAAAATTACCGCACACATTATGGTGAGTAAATTGAGCAGGACTTTAACACAAACCGATTTCATGTCACTTGTTTGTGGCCATACACCAATTAAATTTAATGTAAATTTTGGTATTTTGAAAAAATGTTGAGGATCCAATTTTGACATTTTTAGCGATTACTGATTTCTTTAATGGTTGTGCACTGAATAAAATTTAATTTGCATATAATTTGTTGGTTACGTTCGGTCGAGCTTTTTATATCGATTTCGAAACGGTCGATTCAATTTAAAATGATATTAATTATTCAGTAAACAGATTGGATTAAAAACAGTAACCTTATAATTGATCTTTATAATTATTTTAATAAAGGTTGGAGTTTTCATTTATGAAAAATTAATAATTCAATGTTTTGCCAGTAAAGTTATGGGAAGTTAAAAATTGATTTGATTCTTAAGTCATATTTTCATTTCAAAAACACGACGTCACATTTCGATTAATAGGTCTATAAAAAGTTCTCAATTTATGTACTATTGCTTTAAAATTTCAGCAAATTTTCACCAAAAAATATGACATACAAAATTAGAATGGACCAACCATCACTCGCTTTTCAAATATCCAAATCGTCCAAAGTCCAAAGCAATTGCAGTCAGATTGTAATGATTGAAAGCTTCATAAAAAACTCTCAGTTTATGAAGTATGGCTTAAAAATTTCGGCAAAGTTTAGCTAAAAATATGGCATACAAAATTTGAAAGGACAAACCAGCACTCATTTTGAAATATCCAAATCGATAATAGAAATGAAGAGTGACTTACCTAAAGCCAAGTGTCCACTATGGAGTTTTTTCGATAGAGCATAGAGTGTAGAGTGCAGAGTCTCTACAAACAGTTTGTACACTATAGATCGTCTCTACGATTCTACCGCTTTTGCGTAGAGTAGCCGTAGAGAAATTTTAAGTAGAACTCTACCATGCGCTCTACAGACTGTGTACACTGTAGACCTGTTTTTTTCTACGGTAGAGCGCTCGGCTACTACTATATTTTATTTTCGATTAATAATATTTTATTTTCCGACATTTTATTTTTAGTTTTCGTTCGTGCGTACAGTGTCTACACAAGTTAAACAAAAAACATCAATTTAAAATGAGTTTTCGCCAAAATAAGCTGCTAGTGCCGTTATTTTTTAACTTGAAGAAGAACTCAAGAAAAAAAGAAAATGTTGGAAGCGCGAGTGGATTGCGAAAAGGAAGCAAAATGTCGGATTTTATCGTGGACCAATGAATGAAATTAAGGCAAATATTACAAACGCTTCAAAAGAAAATTACGCACTTAAGAAAATGTATTCCAGCCGGAGAAGTATAGGTTAAGTATATAGGCAGTGGTGATATTCAGCCGGTACGGTCCGGTACAACCGAACCGGTTGTTAAAGTTTTTAAAGATCGCCGTACCGGTTGTTAAAGGCATTATTAAATATTGAATTTTATTATTATCTACAGCGGGTTAAATATGTTTGAGCTCCCTCCGACTCGACTACAATTCGGTTTTTCATATAAACACATGAAAAAAATTGAAACGAACGCACGAAATATATAAAAGTATTTTTTATCTGTCGTCTCGTTTTAATCGTGTTGAATCGGCCATTACAAATTACGAGTTAACAATTATACAAAACGGTTTGTAAGACATCTTTAAAAATAAACTAGTATTTTGAATGCAATTGCTGTTAATTCCGCCGTGGAAGGAGTCGACACTATTCATTACGTTAAATTCTGGTTAAAATAAGGACATCACTTGGCATCTAATACACGTGTAAAAAAACAAGTACTCACTATATCTTACCAAAACCAATGTTATCTTTGAAAATTGTTGGAGAAATTATAGTTATTTTTTTGAGCGTACCGGTTGTCAAAAAATTAGAATATCACTCCTGGGTAAAGGTATAGGTATAAGGTATAGGTATGTTTCCAAGAAATACAATTGGTGCCCAACAGTAATATTTTAAACATTTCAACAATATTGAAAGCGAATGACCATCGATATTCAAATAGAAATGTCATTAAATATTTAATTGTCAATGCACACATGCGTTTGAAAGAAATGACCAATTCAATTTAAAATTATGTGGACCCATACATTTGCTTTCTCTACTGTAGAGCAAAAAACTTTATCAAACATGCTAGATAGAGTGTAGAGCTAATGCAGAGCTCTACAAAACCTAGAACAATAGCGTGTACAATGTAGTTTTTTACGCAATAGAACTCTCACGTAGAGTGCGTGTAGAGCTCTACTGTAGAGCTCTACAGGGTGTATACACTACTCTACGCGAGAGTTTTCTATAGCTCTACGTAAAAAACTCTATAGTGGATACGCGGCTTAAATCTTGCAATTTAAGTTTGACTACAATGATTGATAGCTCTATAAAAATAGAGCGCTGTCTATGATAGCTCTCCATTTTTTAGATTACTGTTTGCAAATTACAGCAAATTGCCAGCAAACAATTGTGGCATACAAATTCAAATCGACCAACCATCACTCGTTTTACAATTATCCAAACCGTCTTAGAAGTGGAGAGTGAGTTATTCATAACACGCAATTGCAAACTGATTTCAATGATTGATAGCTCTATAAAAATCTCTCAATTTCTGCATTATTGCTTTCAAATTACAACAAATTTCCACCAAAAAATATGGCATTCAACATTCAATGTTTTTGAGATATCCAAATCGATAATAGCAGAGAAGGGACAACTTGAAGGAACGATTTGATATCTTTCAAATTATTAAAAATTAGGTAATGATTAATAATATGAATTTTATTAAAATCAAGGTTTTCACCAATTTACGTAATGACGTAATCAGGATAATTTAATTCTCGGCGAAAAAACGGACAGTTGCGATAAATTTTTGATTAATTTTTCGAAAGCGATTAAAAACTTCAATCAATTTTTCATTATGGTCTTGATATTTAATTCCAGTTAAGCAACTTAAAACGGAGCTCAACGGTTGTTTTACATCCGAGAAAGGCATGTGTGTAAAATGATCAAGATCTCAAGTCTATATTGAAGGCGGGTTTTTCTTTAACCTGGTGATTTTTAAAAGAAACTTGGTGATAACCACTTTTTAAATCAATCGTACAGTAGTATTTGGAGCACCCTAATTAGTTATATACCTCTGTTAAATTAGAAAAAGGGAGCATGTAACTGACAATAATATGATTTAGTTGACAAAAGTCTTCAATAATTCTCCATTTGTTGGTGTTATCAGTAGACCTTTTTGATATAACATGATGGGAAATTTCAAAGGATTTTGCTATTTTATATTACTTCATCTTGTAGCATATCTTCGACTTGATTATTTATTTCAAAAGTCAACTTTCACTAAACCAACAAGAAGAGCTTGAAACAATTTATCTTCCTTACAAGGCACATTTGGAAGACTTTTATTCGAAGCCATTAAAAATCAGTGGTAAAGATTTTAATTCGCTGGGTATACTATACGTTTAAGTAAGATGCGACAGACTAGATGATCGACAAAATCTGTGTTTTAACTGAAACTAAAGCTACATTTTTAAATGTTGGCTTCTAGAACAATTACCTCAAGTTCTGTTTTATTTATTAGAGACAAGTTAATAGGCTTAACTTCGAACGTCTAATTCTTAAGTTCTGTAGTAAAATATTATTGCAAGATAACATTAATCTGAACAACGTGGCGTTTCACAAATAATTTGTATCAACTTGAAAGTTTTGTGCAAATAAAGTGTATATAAACTAGATTTTCTGTGATTACATGACGTATTGGTCATAAAACGGTTAATTCAATTGATTTCTACAAAAATAAAATTGAATTGTGCTGTAATGATGATGAGGTGTCTGAAACCAGGTCGTTTCTATTATGCATGGATATATATATTTATAGGAATTTAAATATATAAATATCCCTTTCATTCTACTGTTTGTTAAATGTAAAAAGGCTGTGGGAGTAGAACTAGCTTCAACCAAAACACTTGACAGGTGCTTGGTCTCACAGTCTCATTAAACAATCAATCAATCAATCAAATGTGCTGTTGCACAAACAATAACCAAAGTAGTCATGCACTTCTTGATGCACTTCTTGCTTTGTTTATATCTAAAAACATCTCATTAACCACTTTTGCTCAAATCTTTCATGAACAATAAATGATTTATTCATTAAAAATAATTCTAGGATATATCGTAAAATCTGACACTAACTACAATTCTAAAAGAAACGTCAATTAAAAAATCAAAAAAGCCTATATTGCTGATAAAACGGAACACCATCCATCGGGTAGAACCCGATTAATCACATCTTTCTCACATGCTGATCTGCATCATTTTTGCCAGCTATGGATACGGCTATGGGTCTATTAGGTTGCTTATAGACATTTATGATGGATGCGCGATGACTTACGGATATACAAATAGTTTTCTGGGATATACTTCAACGGAGAAAACTGAGGTAGATATTGGAGGTAAAACCCTTTATATTCATGTCTCTTTTAAAGGAGATAAGAAATCCATATGCGAGTTTATTAGAAATATATGAAAATAATGGTCACTGATGAAGTTAGGATGATCGAGCTTGAAACTATAGACAGCTTTCAGAAATAATGGGAAATTATTATACCCATTTTGTGAGGATGCGTGTGGTGCTGTTAGGTGATTTGCAGCAATTGTTTGCTGTTAAAGTAATATCAATGCATAAACAGAATAAACAACGGATAATTGAGGATTTATTATCTAAACTTTCAAATTTTACCAGCTAGCCGTTGTTAAAATGCAAGAAAACGCGGAATTCCCCTCAATAAAAACGAAGATTGGTAATTGAGATAAGTCTAATGATACCGAATTAGCGTCCATAGAATCAAGACTCTGTGCTGATATGCTCTGTCCTGATAAAGTTCAATTGTTCGGTACGATAGATTTTTCTGAAAATGCATCAATAACAGGGCCCAACAACAATGCTGCGGATGAGTTAAAAAACGAGGCATTACTGGAAACATTGGAAACATTGGCGCAGGTGGAGTTCCATAATTAAAATACAGTTGAATGTGATTAGCCATTTCTTTGGGGTACCGGTTTGGTAATGCATATCGAAACCGATTGATATGCCACTTTTCAGGGCTTTTCTATGGACTAAAAAGCTTTAAGTTTGTATAAATTACCTATACATGATGTATAAAATACCTATAAAAAAAACGTTGGTCGAAAATAAACTCTCGAAATGTACTTTCATATACCAGGTAATAAATGCCATTTTTGATTTGAGTGAACCGTGATAAGTGCGGTGCAAGTAAAAAGGCAATAATACCACCAATTTCTTCGACACCGCGAAACCTACGCCAAGTACGATTGAAACCTACGCCAAGTACGTAACCGACTAAGAAACCATTGATGATGTTAGAGCTCGTTTTGACCACTTCCAAAATTTAATGATGGTATTTATAGAAACAGAAGAATTATTTCGAGATGGAGATACCAAATCGATGGCTCTTGAATGTGATGAAACAAACAACGCCATTTCTAAATTAAATGCTCTCATTCATTCGTCAACTGTTGTGAGGTGCGGTTGACAATTAATATTACTTATTTAAATTTTTCTTATTGTTGTTGTTGTTTAATGCAAAATATTACATAGTTTTTAAAAAAATTTTAGTTAAATAATTATGTTTTGTTGTTTGGTGAATTTACTTTTAATATGTCCTGTGTAAAGTGTAGTGTGAAAATCAACAGAAATCTAAAAAGCAACTATATTGATTGTGCATCGTGTACAAGCATTTACCACTGTACATGTGTGGCCTTGAATAATGATGACAGTGATGACATAAAACAAAATATAATAAATTGGAATTGGTTTGATTGTGAGAGTAAAATGGGCCTTTTAGAAACGATAATTCTTCTCTTCCCAAACAAACAACTAAGCATAATAATGATGAATTAGAATATGATAAACATATGATCGCAAAAATGTACACTTAACTGGAAGAAACAATTTATTGTATTAATATTTAATGGCGATTAATGTACGTTTTGATACTCTGATGAATCAGCAAAAAAGATTGCTGCTCTTGTTGTGGAAAATAATATTCTAAAAAAAAGTTAATTCTTTAGAATCTAGAACCTAATGAAAATATTCTATCATATGTTATTAACGTATTTGAAAATGATCGGAAAATATCCGTAAAAAGTGAAGATATCGAAAAATGTTATCGTCTTCAAACGTCATGCAGACAAAATTGGCAAAGTTATTAGCTTCTATAGCAAAATCCCTAAATCCAAAGTTATTGATAAGTTTCAACAGATGAAAAAAATTTCTTCCAGGGCACTGGCATCTAATCATAATAGAAATATCTATATAAATGAACGTTTCACAATGTTTCAACGTAATTTGCTGTATACTGCGAAAAAACATAAATTAGAGAAAGGATATAAATATCTTTGGATGAGGAACTTTGGGATTATGATGAGGGAAACTGATGGAAGCGCCATTTATCATATAAATTCGTTATATTTATATAAATTATATTTACAAAGTTATAGTTTAAGTTTAATTTAGTAAATTTTTTAAAACTTTTTTATATAATAATGTTTGATTATTTTTAGAAAATGAAAATCTAATGAATATATATGATATAAATTGTGAAAATGAGATAATTGACCAATGTCAGGCTATAGATAATAATGCGATATTTACTACATTCATCAAAATATTCGTAGCATTAGAAAAAATCTGGATGAGTTCATGTCACATTTGCAGAATCTACGTAAACAACCGTCAGTAATCATTTTGAGTGAGATTTTTATCGATGAATCGGAACTTACTTATTATAAAATTGATAATTATGAGCACTTTGCATGTTGCAATGCAGGCATCGTTGCATAATATATTCACCACCGTATTAATCAAACTACAAGAATTTAATGTAAATGTTTTTCTAAGCGAACTTGAAATTTTTCTTGCGAATAACAAAGCGAAAAATATGGCGTTTATGGGTGACATGAATATTGATTTAATGAAAAATACAAATACTGTTAATGATTATTTGCTTTTGTTGTCTGATTTTGTTGTTTTACTTGTAAAGTTGGTTTCAAAATCACAAAGGAGAGATAGTGCTACATTAAGATCTAAAGTATAGATTATACCTATTTATTTGAATTACTTAGGTTAACAACATGGCAAAATGTATATGAGTTATCTGATGTAAACAAATCATATAACTAAGTGTTATAAATTAAAAAACTGGCTAACTTTTAAGTTATTAAAAAAAAATAGGATTAAAAATAATTTATTTAAAAGGCTGAACTTCATCCAAATAATTAGAAAAATATCATAAACTTAAACTAGTGGTAGAAAAGGAAATATTATTGGCTAAACACAATTACTATGATCTCCTCCATAGGAATTCAACTTCTTTCAGTGAAAGTTGCTTTTTTATTCCTATTACAGAAACTGAGGTGTACAATATTATCATGGATTTGAAGTGCTCTAACTCTGTTATTGTTATTGATCAGATCTCGAATAACATCGTAAAAAAAGTAGCTAAGTTTATAGTAAAGGCTGTTACATATATATATATTAATTTTGAGTTTTGTTTCAGGTATTTTTCCAAGTAAAATGAAAACCGCTATAGTTAATACTTTATTCAAAAATGGATCCCGTAATAATGTGTCAAATTATCGTCCAATTTCTTTGCTGTCCGTGTTTTCTAAAATATTTGAGAAAGCTTTAAAATTTAGGATTATAGGATATTTACATAAAATATCTTTTCTTAATGATATACATTATGGATATCATTATGACTTTATGGCACTGTGAAGATACACTCTTAGATATTTTGACCCCAATTTACAATGTCTAAATTGTGTCACGCTGGATTAGGAGGTAGTTCCTTTAGTCTGCCTAAGTCATATTTATCAGACCGAGCTCAGTGTGATCGAGTTAATAACATAAATCGTGACTATTTACAGATTGAGAAAGGTGTACCCCAATGATAGGGCCAGTATTATTCTTAGTATAAAAAAACTCGCTTGGTAGTACAAGGTTCAAAGAAAATTTAGTCGCATTTGCTGAAAATACAGCTCCATCTTATTGTAGTATGAACTATTCTGATATTATGTGTATTGTACAACACGATCTTTTGATACTTCGGAAATGGTTTAACTAGCAAAATATGGTAATTAGCCCAAAATTAAAGTTTATGTGTTTTGCGTTAAGTAACAAATCATTCACAAATGTACCAACGTCAATAACATGCCACAAAATATCATGCAGTGCCACTAACAATTGTGTATTATGCACTAAAATTGGAAAAGTTTCGGAGTATAGATATTTATAGGTATAATAATTGATTGCAGGTTGAAATTTACATTACATGTTGCATACGTTAATAACAAAATCAATTGTGCTATAAGATCATTATATATATTACGGCCAGTATGTCCTAGGTATTTACTGCGGCCCTTATACTTCTCTTTAATTAATAGTCACATTGAATCTGTCACCATTATTTAAAGTTCAGAAAGCTGCTGTACGGCTTATTAATTTTAAAAATTCACGTTACCGCATAGTTTTGAGTTGTTCCAAAAGTCTCATACCCTAAATTTGCCAAATTTGTATATTTGCAAGGTGTTAAGGACATTTTAAAAAAAGGGAAGTTATACAAAACAAAAGAGAATAAAATGTGTAACACTTCGAAATGGGCTTTGCCACGTACCGTTTACTAGAATTGAAGTATACAGGAGATTTTATTCATTTATGGCACCTTGTTTATATAATGAATTTCGCAAAGCTGTTAATTTGAATTTGGACGATCCTAGTTTTTTAAAATCATTGAAAGTGTTATAATTGAATCACCAAACATAGAAGAGTTATTTTTTTAAATGTTATTTTTTATTTAAATATCTAATCACATGGAATTGATTACCTACATCACTTATTTTTAATTTTTAATTTTATTCTTTTTGTTCCTATTAGGTTGCTAATTATATAGTGTTACCTTTGTCTTTCTTGTTTCGAATTAATAGTACATAAATACATAGAGTTTTGTATTTTATTTAATTTTAATTTTTATTATTTTATTTCTAAATTTAATTATTATTATTTTTTTTTTATTTTGTTTCTAATTTTATAATTTGTAATGTATTGTGCACCTCACGCATATTTAATGTTTTATATTCTATTTTTAGTGGGATTTCCAAAATAAATATGTTAGTATATTTCAGGAAGTTCCTATTATATATTTTATCTTATATTTTTAATGTATTTATTATAAAAAGCAAATGTATTTTTAATGGATAAAATAAATAAATAATAAATTTAAAAAATAAATAAATAAATAAAAATGTGTCAGGCAGCAAATGACGCCAAACCACGAGTCGTCGATCATGCAAAATAACGGATTGCTCAACCATTGTGACATAAAATTTCCTCGATTAACCTTATCAACATTTGATGGCAATTATCAAGAGTGGCAATCATTTCACGACATGTTCGTTTCAACCATGCATGATAATCCTGGGCATACAGGCGTACAAAAGCTCCAGTATCATAACAATGCATTACGAGGTGAAGCTAGATCATCTTTGCGACCCCTGGTTTTACCTGAGACCAACTATTTTGAAGCATACCAGAAGTTGGTTAAACAATTTGGTAAAAGAAAGTTAACATTCAATTCATTTATCAAAACTTTCGTTAATCAACCATCAGTTGTTCAACTATCCAGCAAACACATTCATAAAATGTGTGACACCTCCGATAGGTAATTCACTAGTCATCAACAAATTCCCACTATGTAATACAGTCCACAATTTTTATGATTGTTTTAAATTCCGAGGGATGGATGTAACAGCATTACATTGCTTCACATACCGTTTATCTAATACATCACCTTAAACCAGGCTAGCTCCGATTAAAATGTTTAGGATACAGCAACCAACCTAGCGGAAAAAACATCAGTTTATTTAACTCCAAGTATACCGTGCAAACCTACAAATCACAACCACCACTATTTAACACTGAACTTCTGCAAGCAGCACTAATAGATATTCCAAGAACTAATAATATTGTGAATACTTATAGAGCTTTATTGCATTCTAGAAGTTTAGCCTCATTAATCACTGAACTTTGCATACAGAAGTTGGATTTACCTCGTAAGAATAATTTAACAATAGTGGAAGGTCTAGGATCATCATGGGTTGGCACTTCTAGAGGTTCCGTCAATTTAAAAGTATTTTCACGAACAAAACCAAACACATAGTTCGCCATGAACTTTTTTGTACTATCATCAATTTCTGCACACTAACCGCAGATATAACTATCAGATTACCAATGGTCTTAATTCTGAAAGCTGCCGTTAGCAGACCCGACATTCTACAAACCAGGAGATATGGACATTTTTATTGGATGTGATCAATACTTATCATTAATTCTACTAGGTCATATTGAAGGTGTCAAGTTGAACTTAATAGCCCAAAAAACCATCTTTGGGTGGATAATATCTGGAACATTGAGTGACAAATAACATTGTGACTGCATTACTGTTATTTTAAACAAACGCACATACTTATCAGGTATTCACAGATATTGCAAAGCACACCATAAGTTGTCTCAATGGATTGAGTAATAGGCTTGTTGGAAGTCCAAAAAAATCTGATGTACATCACGAGATGTCTCGTAATATTTAAAATTAATCATCTTCAACGAAAAAATTGTATCCTGATCGATTTGTACGTAATCCTCCTTGGTAGTCACCAACAATTTCCTCCCCCAGGGGAATAAATCTCTCCAATATTATGACATTAATATTACGTCATTAATTAGTATGATGTGCAAAGGATAGCTTTTTCCGCGATAGTTTTCACATTTTGAGCGGTCTCCTTTTTTAAGAATTTAGGGTACAACATGACCACTTTCAGCAGGCCTAACATTGCTTGGCCAAACTAATCGAATAAGTTCAACAAGATTGTTGCTAAAAGTATCCCCTCCGGTCATCAAAAGCTCGGCGTTAATGCAATCAAGCCCAAGAGAATGTATTTTTTAAGACTCTGAATGGCCAGTGTGAACTCCTGGTAGAATGGGTCTTCTATGCAACATATCCGTAGTTTGTATTTGACAACTTCCAAAAAAAGCATTTGACACTTTTTGGACATTCAATAAATTAGAGAAATGCTTTTTTAAGTGTCGAGCACTACATCGAAGAACACGGAGATTTTCATGCTGGCCCCAAATTGTGATAAACGCAGTTTTAAAAGGTATGGTACAGCCCGGTAACTCCTTTAAAAAAGCCGCGAGAACTGCACACTTTGCTGGATTGTTGTACTCTTAAGACTGCAGTCTTCCACCATTCACCATTTTCTCCGTCTACAAATTCGCTTAGTTGGTTCTTCCATATGTGATTGTAAAACGTATTTACGCTTCGTTTTAGGATACATTCTATTGTACTTTAGATTTCACTGGTGATAAAATAATATCAAAACTCAATTAAGCAATAAGGTCCATAACATTTACCTCCCGACAAGTCATCACACCAAAAACTAATAAAAATATTATTATTATTATTATTATTACAGCATCCTGTATGAAATATCAGACGTAAGTTTATTGTTAATATAAAATCATAAATATTATTTAAAATGTTTTCTCTTCATGCATAAAATTATATGATTCCTTTAAAAAACATATTTTTTAATTACATTTGCATATTAGCTTTTATTGATTTAAACTATATAAAAAAATATAATTAGTTTGTACATTTTAAATATTTTTAAATTGGAAAAGTTTTATTGGTTTTCTTTTTTTTTCACAAATCATATATGAGTAGCAAAATCATAAAAAAAATAAAAAAAATTTTATTACTTAGCTAGAGAATTATCTTCATATTTTACGATGTTTTGTGTTGTTATTATCTTATTTAGTTTGGACCACCCGTTTTATAATTTCTGTAAAGTACTTTGGCCAGTTAAACATTACGAAGTTCCTTTATTCGGTTAAAGCTATAAAAGGATATTTCAGTACGGTAATAATTTTAAAGTATATTATTCTTCCAAATATCCCCACAATGCTATAAGTATTGATTGTTTCATTTGGTTAACAATTTTACAGTTCAAATGCATCTCAGAAGTTAATAGCCACAATGCAAAAATCATTTTATAAAATTTTAATAACCGCTAGAAGACGATAAACTTTATCTAATTAGTTTTTGTCTAGTGATTGTTGAAACTCAAGAAAGACATTGCCACATCTAAAAGAGCTGAAGCCACATATTTTGACGTATCCACGATTTGAAAATTTGATTTTAGCTCATTCAGAAATTATTTTGACGAGCTGCCACTATTATATATTATACGATAGTGAAAAATATAATATCTGTCCCAAATCAAACTGTCACACAATCAAAAAATATTTTTTTGCGAGTATGACATTGGTTTTAAAACCATACAAAAATCAAAATTTTATGTCACAGAAAAATCTATATAACGTTTGTCACCCTTAAAATTGGAGCATGGTTTTACCTCCATACTTATGTTCATATTAAAAATTATAATGGCAAAATAAATTATTTATGGCACATTATAAATTTTACTAAATTAAATATTCGATTCATAAAAATTCTTGTAGTAAGTATGTAAATCCAATTAAAACTATGAACATTTTTACCATACTAAGGGTTGACCAATAGGGAGTTTTGATCAATATTTGATACTCGAATGTGGTCATACTAAATATTTTAACCATAACATCAATTTATTTCTTTAACGTTTGTTGCTTGTGATTTCGTAACATTTCGGTTGCTACTTTTCTTAAAAACTGCATTGATCAATTTTTTTAACATTTAACTTGTATTCATTTTAAAGTTTTGTGTCAAATAAAGTGTATATAAATTAGATGGTCGGCGATTACAAGACGTAATGGTCACAAAACGGTTAGTTCAATTGTTTTGTAATTTTTAATAAATTTTTTTAAAATCAAATTATTTTCATTTTAAAGATGTGTCTCAAATTAATTGTTTATTTTAAGTCAAAAATTAATCTTATTTATTACAGCCTATGGACTGCAGGAGTTATATAATTGAAAAATTATTTTAAAATATTAAAAACTAATTGATCTATAATTTCAAATTAAAATTAATTCAATTTATTGCTTAGAGCAATTGGTTCATTAATAAATTTGTTTATCAGGGAACGTTTGCAGATTACAGATGACATACAGAGGTGGCATACTGGAGTTGCTGATAAGAGATGGCAGAATGCAGAGCAGTTTAATAAAATTGTGATTGTCTTAAACTTACAGTAGTGTGAATATTGGCTACCGGGAAACCAGACTAATTTTGTCATTACTGATATACCTTTCCTTTCACTACCTCACAAAACTTGGTTCTTAGTTATCGTATAATTCCGCTAAACAAAATTATCATTAAGAATTAAATTTGGTTAGCGGGAAACCGATTCCAAACCATTTGTCCTTTGAAGGTTTTTTTCAATATTTATAATATTTATTCTCGAAAAAGTCTTGATGGGTTTAAATTGAATATTTGTTGGTCAAAAAAGCTTTAACAGATATAGATTACTCTCAAAATATTAAAATGAATCTTACCCTCCAATACCCATGTTGTGGGACTACCACATATTTTATAACAGTTAAACATGTATCACTGATTCAGCCAATAGAAAATTAGAACATCTTTGATGCAAAGACAAATGAAAAAACTTGCAGATTTTTTTCCGTTTTCTTTAGCAAAGTAGATGGAAAAATAATTAAGTCAACACAAACTTTTAGAAATTTTTAAATTAATGCTGGTGCTAACAGCTGTTACATTCTGCATCAGATTTAGTTTATTTGAATTTCAAATACTAATAGCGGCAAATGGTACCTACTAGTTTACCAGTTAAATCTCAATGGTTGACAGATTGTCGTGGTTGGTGTCTTCAGCTTTTAATGTTGCCAACAATTATCTTATTCGTTTGAATGCTTGCAAACTTTGGTTATTGGTCTCGTTTATGTGTTTTGGTTACATTTTATCGACGTTATTTGAACAAAAAATAAATGCTTCAGTCCTCTAGGTATTTTAACGGTTCCTAAACCGTTTTCATAAGCCCACCTATTAGAAAATGGATAGGTGATAAGACAATTACATTTTCTGAATCATCGTACATAGTCTTTAATGGGTTCGAGTTAGAGTAAAAACATGGTTTTATTTGGGTTTTAATTGTGATGCAGCTAGAGGTAAAAATTGACAAGTGATTTCAACTGGCCCTTAAAACAGAGTTTTTGGTAATAAACTAGCTATTTCTGGTTCTAAGGTTGTAACGAAATCCTTTTACATCTCGTTATCAACCCATTTCCATATTATGTTGTTTTTTTATTAAAGTAATGCCATGACCTAGAAGATATCTTCACCATAACTCATTAATACATGAGTCATCTTGATGTTACAATTTTTTATATGATCCTTTGTAACCTAGACTTTATACGTAAAATTATATGAATGACAAAAATTCATATAATTTTTTTGAATAAATATTTTTTTTTCTACGGTGCATACGAGCAAGTGCAGTTGCTATTCATAAGGCATGTGTATGACCTACAAGGAAATTTAAAACGTTGCACGCGTAGTTACAATACATAATTGGATTACATAATTGGACGGGATTTATCATTTTGCTAATTCTTCGAAAATTAAATTAGTTGATTGAGAGAATTTCCATTCTTGTTCTAAAAATGTGATTTCCCCCTTTCATCCAATTAATTAATTGGTGTATAAATACCGTGCCAATGCATTTGGGGAAGAGAGTTCGGATTGAGAGTTTTAGAGTTAAGGCAGTTAAGTTTTAGAGGCAGTTGAGCTATGATTTAAAGTCAGTTGTGTTCAAAAAAATCCAAATCAGTTCAGTTTTTAGTTTTAAAGTTTTGGAAAAAATTGTAACGTAAAGTTTTTTACAAATACAGTTTAAGTCTTAACGTAACAATTCATTTTTTTTTGTGTTTGGTGATAAAAAAAAGAAAGAAGACAGTCATCACAGCAAGGGTAAGTAGGGTAACTAACCCTAATTATTAAGCAAATATTGTTTGAGTGAAGTTGGTTGTCTCAATTAGAGGTGAAGTTCATAATTAGGTTCTGTCCTGGGCTTGCCTTCCGCCGACCCACTCTAACGATAAACATCGTCAATAATAACATAATTTAAAAAATATATAATGGGGCTCAGCGTAAAAATGATACTCTAAACCACCCCATTCAAAGCAACTACGAATAATCGATTATCCGAAGAATAAAAAATGAATCGCCATCTTTGGGGTCCGGTATCCCTATTAGTTTCCTTAACTTTTTTGTTGAGCAAATATTGATGAGTTATGACATCACCTACCCAATTCCTATTAGAGTGCAGGAAACTAGGTTTATACTCACGCAATGACCACACGACCAACTGCTCAACCAACTCGAGCTGCAGGAATCGAGGCCGCACCATGGTACACCTGTGAGTATGGACAATTCTGTGAAACCAGGTCAGCTTTTGATGCTTAATTAGGGCAAATGGTTTCAAGGTTACACATTTTTTGCTTTGTTTTTTCAATATTCTATTTGCACCAGCAAAATAACAAGATGTGTTCCATTATCAAAATATATTACTGTACACAGTCCTTTGCACGACCTTAATCTGCGATAGGCTGCTAGAAAGGGGTTGGTTCTAAATTCATTTTTCACAATTCTGTGGCCATTTCGTATTATATTTTCATAAATTCGTTAATGCTATCACCTCCAATTAGCAGATCACATTCGTAAAAATCTGTTTCCATGTTTATTGCTGCAATTGGATAATTTTTCTTTTCATCCACTGCTAACTGCTTACATACTTTTACGGTGAAATGTCACTGCTGTAGATGACAGTCTAGTTCACTTTGGATTTGCCACTAGCTCATCTCTCACTAATTGCATATGGCCTTGTTTCAGATAATCGTCCATGCATTTAGTTTGGCGAATGGTTTTTCTTGGCGTACCTTCTTTTGTTTTTCAACAATCGTGCTATTCCTTTTTTTTGCAGGTTTCCACCATAGCCGATTCTATTTTCAATGGTGAATTTATGATAAACTTTCCATCTGATATATTCACAGTGCTGGGTCTGCATTTATTTCTTCTGTCGATGCTTCATTCTCAGTGTCTATTTTTGCTTGTGGAACGGCATTATTTTCGATAAATATTTATCAAATTAAATTAGTTGTGATCATTGACAAACTTTTTATATCTTAACTCTAAACCTGTGCTTCCCATTACGGTCCAACTAATTTCAGCTTCTTAAACATCGGATCTTGTAGGGTCCCTCTTGATTATTTTATTATATAGAATCAGAATACAGTAGTCAACGCCGTTTATGACGTCAATGTTATTACTTTTGTTGTCTTGAGGATCCGCAAATTGTAAATTCTTTAAATCTGTCCATTTGCTGGTATCAAAGTAGATGTTTGGAAAAATTTCGGTCAATTTATTAAAGACCATTGGTGTGAATTTTATCTCGAAAGAACTTTGAAATCTTGATAATAGTGTTAGGTCTTTATAATTGGAAATCCCAGATTCTGTTCCATTTCCGATAAATTAATGATTGTCTAGCTCTAAGAGGGTTGGCCGCGTTTTGGAAATAATTAACGTTTAGAATCCAGGCTCAATAATTGCTCTGTAGAGTAAGTGGTCTCCTTCGCCAGTTATTAATGCGATAATAGCTGAGTGTTTTATCACTAGACCCGATTATACCATCAGATAATTTGTTGATACCTGCTTTTTCGTCGGTCCAGGACTAAAGAAACCGTGCAATTGGTGCAGTGGTTAAAGCTGAAGTATTTGGGACGGGAGGTACCAGGTTCGAATCCCAAAGGGGGAGGGTTGTCAAAAATTAACCGCGAAAGAGTTGGGAGAGCTTCGGCCCCAGAACAGATTGCAGAGTTCAGAAACAAACAAACAAACAGGACTTGAGTACGCTATCCACCAAATTCTCGATTTCGTGGTTTTAATTGATTCTTTTGTTTTACGCAATTCTCTTTCGAGTGAGTTTACTCTCATTTTAATCTGAGTACTAGTTTGTATGGAAATCACATTTGTGTTTTCCACTATCCACCATTTTGTTTACTTTTTTCGGAATCAAATTACGCTACGTCGTATTTAACACTAATTCCATTTTTGATTTTTTTTTGGTATAAAGCTAAGCCTATTTTATGATCTAAGTCCATAAAACAGAAAAACGCTATCATTTATTTCACGCTATATCGTTAAGATAAAAATCATAACTTTATTTTAAAAAACGCTAAATCCACATTTTAAAAAAGAGAGTAAATAACACAAATAACAGCGATCAATTGCGCTACATCCAAATTAAACTGAAAATATTGTCGTTTTTTATGTTATTTTTACGCTAAAAATCCTACCGCTAAAACCTCAAAATCGTAATTCTATATCATTGTGAATGATCAAGTTTTTGAAGGAAAACCCAATAATTCGGGCAAAAGAGCAAAAGTATTCTGAACCAGACCTCTAACTTTTAAGAAATCGATGCACTTTATATAATACATTATAAATATACCTAAAAAATATGGAAACTTGGACCATTGGACTATTTGGCCGAATGAAAAATTTCCTAAAATTGTTTTTAAAGTACAACAATTAAAACCGACGTACTTTTGAAATTACAGCTGCTCAAAAACTTTATAAAACTAACGTTTCCTTCACCAAAATTAGGCATTTAAAAAAAGAAGTACCCTAAAGATTAATACATACAAAAAATGATTGGCTGAAGCCTATATACTCTATAGGACCCGCAACCGTTAAATGTAAGAAGCTTTGATTAAATTGAATAACGAAATAGTTCTGTATACAAAAGATAATTAATGGCTAGCCAAAGAAAAACTTTAGGATTTGAAAAGTTTGCTAAAATGTATGCCAAACCGGGTTCAAGGCTTCTTATATATTCAATTTTCCCGCCATGAATGCAAATAAATTTAAAAAAAAAAAAATTCTTGGCCTAACTTTCACTTTAAATAAAATGTGCAGCTACACATTTATTCTCATCTTTATGATGTATCATCTTAAGTAGTACATTTGAAAAATACTTTTATGCTGGTCTACCATGTTTACTAAGAAAATTATACACATTTGAAATTTAATTTTCATTTTTCTCAAAATAATGATTTTGTCGCTTAGCGTACACTAATCCTGGACCGACGAATTCTGTCTGGCTTCTTACTGTTGTGAAGATCTGATCTTGTGCTTTCCATTTTCTATGATACATTGGTTCTTTTGCTGTTAATCAATTTTTGAGCACAGTTTATGAAGTTTTGCTTCTGTTATCTTTCATTTGAACTTAGTTTATTAGCTTCTGCATTCATTAATTGTTTGTCTTTTTCAATAGAGGTTAAAACTACTTGCTATTGCTAAAAACATAATTTTAAGAATTTAAAAAATTTAAAAAATACCAAGGTGATTTAAAATTCTCTTAAATTTTCTAAGGCTAATTCATGAAGTCATCGTGACTCGTTGTCCACAGTTCTTACTACAGATATTATAATTGAGTCTTATCACACCATATTTACTCCCATATTCCACATTCCATACAAACATTCAGTTTAATGATGTGTGCCTCAGAAGAACTTTTCGAACTAAAATTTCCAAAATTAGTAGCTTCCACTACTGTTTCATAGGCGAAAGTTGAGAAAATTCAATCAGCGAGTTTACTCGCTGTGTGACGTGAATTGATGGTTTTGTTAATTTGTTTTGACGTTAGTATAAAAAAAAAAAATTAAAAAAAAAATAGCAAAATGGCCGGGTCGTACTCTGCTCGATTTAATTTTATTTATTACATCTGTTGGCATATTGCTTGATCTAACAATATATCAAAAAGTCTTTTGAGACACACAGCATTAGTATCGCCAATATTTCAAATTCTAATTCAGAGCTGCGACCAACTCCACGTTTTTATTTGTCGACCTAACAATATGTTTAAGCTAGTTGAATCAGCAGTCGTTTGTTCTTATATCTGCTGTTTAAAATTTCAAAAGCAGCCTGGTAATTCATGTAACACCTTTCCAACTGTATGTTTTCATTGATAAATGCCTTACCTAATTTGTATCACAACCCCGTCCCTTTCTGGTTATCCATAGAAAATTAACGGTTTTGAATAGCTAGTTTATAGCAAATCAATGCTTTATATAAAATGCTTGTGTTAGCGCACGCAGACCTCAGAAGGCGCAAATCTGTCAATAGGAAGCCGCATTAATTTTAAATGCCCTGTAGCTCTCGTGAACATTGGTCACTGTTGAAAATAGATTTTTTATATTTTCTGATACAATTTTCTGATACTGTGATCCCATTTCATGGATAGTACTCTGATTTTTGATCGCTTGCACAGGCCTTTATTTTATCTATACTAGATATACCATTCTACCAAGAAGTTTTTCAATTTCTAACGTATGTTCTTGTAAATACCTTCTGGCCCACATAAAATGTGGATTCACCAACTATAGCAAACTCCCTTTTCGAGCATATAAAGGCAATATGGTTTTCCATTATTGACCATTGCGTAGTTCTGCTGGAGCTATTTTATTTAACAATGGCGATGGTTAGTTGATACAGGTAATAAATAAACTGGTAAAAGCTTCATCGAGTAATTCAGTGGTTAAAATTTGTACAGTTCTTACCACATCCTCATTCGATGCCGGATGGAACGTAGAAGTTTAATTCCGTTAAATTCACAAAACTTTTTATTTCTCAAAACCGTACTATGGCCAATTGTCGGTGACTACAGTACCAGGGAAGCCTCCGATACCTCAAATTGACTCTCGGTTTAATTGGGACTGGCCAGGTGGCCAATTTTTTCTTTGGTCTTGATTGCGATGTTTTGCAGCTTTGACAATAACTTGTTTATATCACGACCAGTACTTGGCCACCAATAGTTTCATCTCTACATTTGCTGCACGCAAACTAAACCCTAATGGTGTCCATGCAGTGTATTCATTACCTGGAATTGGAGTTGCAGTGGAACTTAACTATCTGTATATGAACACATGGATTTTCCCTTTTAAACCTCGCCTTCGAAAATGTGTTAATTGAATATCGACAGGCTCAAATGGCCTGACCAACTGTTTTGCATATAGCATACAACTCTGCTAAGGATCGGATCTTGCATAATTGATTTTCAAATAATTACAGAATCAATTGACAAATGAAACAAGTTCACATCTAAGTGATCGTTAAATTGGACACTTACATCTTTTAATTTATCAAATTATACATTAAAGCTCCTTGGAAGTTTAGATAAGGCGTCTGCATTACCATGCTTTAATGTGCAGGCCTAATCGGTTTTTGCGGATAAAATGTTGGCACTAACAATTGATACATTCAGTAAAAAACATAAATATTGGTGGAATTTATTGGAGACGTAAACAAAATACAAACCCGATTTGACATTTAAAAATTTTACTCTGCCACTGTTATTATTGCGAGCGAAATGGTTGCTCCGTTTCATAATAAAAAAGATAAGATAATACTGCACCAATTCCATAGCTTGAAGAATATGTATTCCAACAGCGGTGAAACGGTTCAAAAATAAACAAGTTTAGCAACATTAGTAATTGACCTTCTAATAACTGGTAAACTCCCTCTTCAGCCCTTTCCCTTTTGGAAAGAATATCATTCCATTTAATTTTGATAATGGTGCAGAGATCAGCAAAATGTTCAAATATAAGGATATGTCTTACCCAAAAGCGCTCCTAGGTGTGTGATTAGATGATTTGATTAGATTTGATTAAATTTGATTAGATTTGATTATATTTGATTATATTTGATTAGATTTGATAAGATTTGATTAGATTTAATTAGATTTGATTAGATTTGATTAGATTTGATTAGATTTGATTAGATTTGATTAGATTTGATTAGATTTGATTAGATTTGATTAGATTTGATTAGATTTGATTAGATTTGATTAGATTTGATTAGATTTGATTAGATTTGATTAGATTTGATTAGTTTCGATTAGATTTGATTAGATTTGATTAGATTTGATTAGATTTGATTAGATTTGATTAGATTTGATTAGATTTGATTAGATTTGATTAGATTTGATTAGATTTGATTAGATTTGATTAGATTTGATTAGTTTTGATTAGATTTGATTAGATTTGATTAGATTTGATTAGATTTGATTAGATTTGATTAGATTTGATTAGATTTGATTAGATTTGATTAGATTTGATTAGATTTGATTAGATTTGATTAGATTTGATTAGATTTGATTAGATTTGATTAGATTTGATTAGATTTGATTAGATTTGATTAGATTTGATTAGATTTGATTAGATTTGATTAGTTTTGATTAGATTTGATTAGATTTGATTAAATTTGATTAGATTTGATTATATTTGATTATATTTGATTAGATTTGATAAGATTTGATTAGATTTAATTAGATTTGATTAGATTTGATTAGATTTGATTAGATTTGATTAGATTTGATTAGATTTGATTAGATTTGATTAGATTTGATTAGATTTGATTAGATTTGATTAGATTTGATTAGTTTCGATTAGATTTGATTAGATTTGATTAGATTTGATTAGATTTGATTAGATTTGATTAGATTTGATTAGATTTGATTAGATTTGATTAGATTTGATTAGATTTGATTAGTTTTGATTAGATTTGATTAGATTTGATTAGATTTGATTAGATTTGATTAGATTTGATTAGATTTGATTAGATTTGATTAGATTTGATTAGATTTGATTAGATTTGATTAGATTTGATTAGATTTGATTAGATTTGATTAGATTTGATTAGATTTGATTAGATTTGATTAGATTTGATTAGATTTGGTTAGTTTTGATTAGATTTGATTAGATTTGATTAAATTTGATTAGATTTGATTATATTTGATTATATTTGATTAGATTTGATAAGATTTGATTAGATTTAATTAGATTTGATTAGATTTGATTAGATTTGATTAGATTTGATTAGATTTGATTAGATTTGATTAGATTTGATTAGATTTGATTAGATTTGATTAGATTTGATTAGATTTGATTAGATTTGATTAGATTTGATTAGATTTGATTAGTTTCGATTAGATTTGATTAGATTTGATTAGATTTGATTAGATTTGATTAGATTTGATTAGATTTGATTAGATTTGATTAGATTTGATTAGATTTGATTAGTTTTGATTAGATTTGATTAGATTTGATTAGATTTGATTAGATTTGATTAGATTTGATTAGATTTGATTAGATTTGATTAGATTTGATTAGATTTGATTAGATTTGATTAGATTTGATTAGATTTGATTAGATTTGATTAGATTTGATTAGATTTGATTAGATTTGATTAGATTTGATTAGATTTGATTAGATTTGATTAGATTTGATTAGATTTGATTAGATTTGATTAGATTTGATTAGATTTGATTAGATTTGATTAGATTTGATTAGATTTGATTAGATTTGATTAGATTTGATTAGATTTGATTAGATTTGATTAGATTTGATTAGATTTGATTAGATTTGATTAGATTTGATTAGATTTGATTAGATTTGATTAGATTTGATTAGATTTGATTAGATTTGATTAGATTTGATTAGATTTGATTAGATTTGATTAGATTTGATTAGATTTGATTAGATTTGATTATATTTGATTAGATTTGATTATATTTGATTAGATTTGATAAGATTTGATTAGATTTGATTAGATTTGATTAGATTTGATTAGATTTGATTAGATTTGATTAGATTTGATTAGATTTGATTAGATTTGATTAGATTTGATTAGATTTGATTAGATTTGATTAGATTTGATTAGATTTGATTAGATTTGATTAGATTTGATTAGATTTGATTAGATTTGATTAGATTTGATTAGATTTGATTAGATTTGATTAGATTTGATTAGATTTGATTAGATTTGATTAGATTTGATTAGATTTGATTAGATTTGATTAGATTTGATTAGATTTGATTAGATTTGATTAGATTTGATTAGATTTGATTATATTTGATTAGATTGATAAGATTTGATTAGATTTGATTAGATTTGATTAGATTTGATTAGATTTGATTAGATTTGATTAGATTTGATTAGATTTGATTAGATTTGATTAGATTTGATTAGATTTGATTAGATTTGATTAGATTTGATTAGATTTGATTAGATTTGATTAGATTTGATTAGATTTGATTAGATTTGATTAGATTTGATTTGATTTGATTAGATTTGATTAGATTTGATTAGATTTGATTAGATTTGATTAGATTTAATTAGATTTGATTAGATTTGATTAGATTTGATTAGATTTGATTAGATTTGATTAGATTTGATTAGATTTGATTAGATTTGATTAGATTTGATTAGATTTGATTAGATTTGATTAGATTTGATTAGATTTGATTAGATTTGATTAGATTTGATTAGATTTGATTAGATTTGATTAGATTTGATTAGATTTGATTAGATTTGATTAGATTTGATTAGATTTGATTAGATTTGATTAGATTTGATTAGATTTGATTAGATTTGATTAGATTTGATTAGTTTTGATTAGATTTGATTAGATTTGATTAGATTTGATTAGATTTGATTAGATTTGATTAGATTTGATTAGATTTGATTAGATTTGATTAGATTTGATTAGATTTGATTAGATTTGATTAGATTTGATTAGATTTGATTAGATTTGATTAGATTTGATTAGATTTGATTAGATTTGATTAGATTTGATTAGATTTGATTAGATTTGATTAGATTTGATTAGATTTGATTAGATTTGATTAGATTTGATTAGATTTGATTAGATTTGATTAGATTTGATTAGATTTGATTAGATTTGATTAGATTTGATTAGATTTGATTAGATTTGATTAGATTTGATTAGATTTGATTAGATTTGATTAGATTTGATTTGATTTGATTATATTTGATTAGATTTGATTAGATTTGATTAGATTTGATTAGATTTGATTAGATTTGATTAGATTTGATTAGATTTGATTAGATTTGATTAGATTTGATTAGATTTGATTAGATTTGATTAGATTTGATTAGATTTGATTAGATTTGATTAGATTTGATTAGATTTGATTAGATTTGATTAGATTTGATTAGATTTGATTAGATTTGATTAGATTTGATTAGATTTGATTAGATTTGATTAGATTTGATTAGATTTGATTAGATTTGATTAGATTTGATTAGATTTGATAAGATTTGATTAGATTTGATTAAATTTGATTAGATTTGATTAGATTTGATTAGATTTGATTAGATTTGATTAGATTTGATTAGATTTGATTAGATTTGATTAGATTTGATTAGATTTGATTAGATTTGATTAGATTTGATTAGATTTGATTAGATTTGATTAGATTTGATTAGATTTGATTAGATTTGATTAGATTTGATTAGATTTGATTAGATTTGATTAGATTTGATTAGATTTGATTATATTTGATTAGATTTGATAAGATTTGATTAGATTTGATTAGATTTGATTAGATTTGATTAGATTTGATTAGATTTGATTAGATTTGATTAGATTTGATTAGATTTGATTAGATTTGATTAGATTTGATTAGATTTGATTAGATTTGATTAGTTTTGATTAGATTTGATTAGATTTGATTAGATTTGATTAGATTTGATTAGATTTGATTAGATTTGATTAGATTTGATTAGATTTGATTAGATTTGATTTGATTTGATTAGATTTGATTAGATTTGATTAGATTTGATTAGATTTGATTAGATTTGATTAGATTTGATTAGATTTGATTAGATTTGATTAGATTTGATTAGATTTGATTAGATTTGATTAGATTTGATTAGATTTGATTAGATTTGATTAGATTTGATTAGTTTTGATTAGATTTGATTAGATTTGATTAGATTTGATTAGATTTGATTAGATTTGATTAGATTTGATTAGATTTGATTAGATTTGATTAGATTTGATTAGATTTGATTAGATTTGATTAGATTTGATTAGATTTGATTAGATTTGATTAGATTTGATTAGATTTGATTAGATTTGATTAGATTTGATTAGATTTGATTAGATTTGATTAGATTTGATTAGATTTGATTAGATTTGATTAGATTTGATTAGATTTGATTAGATTTGATTAGATTTGATTAGATTTGATTAGATTTGATTAGATTTGATTAGATTTGATTAGATTTGATTAGATTTGATTAGATTTGATTAGATTTGATTAGATTTGATTAGATTTGATTAGATTTGATTAGATTTGATTAGATTTGATTAGATTTGATTAGATTTGATTAGATTTGATTAGATTTGATTAGATTTGATTAGATTTGATTAGATTTGATTAGATTTGATTAGATTTGATTAGATTTGATTAGATTTGATTATATTTGATTAGATTTGATAAGATTTGATTAGATTTGATTAGATTTGATTAGATTTGATTAGATTTGATTAGATTTGATTAGATTTGATTAGATTTGATTAGATTTGATTAGATTTGATTAGATTTGATTAGATTTGATTAGATTTGATTAGTTTTGATTAGATTTGATTAGATTTGATTAGATTTGATTAGATTTGATTAGATTTGATTAGATTTGATTAGATTTGATTAGATTTGATTAGATTTGATTTGATTTGATTAGATTTGATTAGATTTGATTAGATTTGATTAGATTTGATTAGATTTGATTAGATTTGATTAGATTTGATTAGATTTGATTAGATTTGATTAGATTTGATTAGATTTGATTAGATTTGATTAGATTTGATTAGATTTGATTAGATTTGATTAGATTTGATTAGATTTGATTAGATTTGATTAGATTTGATTAGATTTGATTAGATTTGATTAGATTTGATTAGATTTGATTAGATTTGATTAGTTTTGATTAGATTTGATTAGATTTGATTAGATTTGATTAGATTTGATTAGATTTGATTAGATTTGATTAGATTTGATTAGATTTGATTAGATTTGATTAGATTTGATTAGATTTGATTAGATTTGATTAGATTTGATTAGATTTGATTAGATTTGATTAGATTTGATTAGATTTGATTAGATTTGATTAGATTTGATTAGATTTGATTAGATTTGATTAGATTTGATTAGATTTGATTAGATTTGATTAGATTTGATTAGATTTGATTAGATTTGATTAGATTTGATTAGATTTGATTAGATTTGATTAGATTTGATTAGATTTGATTAGATTTGATTAGATTTGATTAGATTTGATTAGATTTGATTAGATTTGATTATATTTGATTAGATTTGATTAGATTTGATTAGATTTGATTAGATTTGATTAGATTTGATTAGATTTGATTAGATTTGATTAGATTTGATTAGATTTGATTAGATTTGATTAGATTTGATTAGATTTGATTAGATTTGATTAGATTTGATTAGATTTGATTAGATTTGATTAGATTTGATTAGATTTGATTAGATTTGATTAGATTTGATTAGATTTGATAAGATTTGATTAGATTTGATTAAATTTGATTAGATTTGATTAGATTTGATTAGATTTGATTAGATTTGATTAGATTTGATTAGATTTGATTAGATATGATTAGGTTTGATTAGGTTTGAATAGATTTCATTAGATTTCATTAGATTTGATTAGATTTGATTAATTTTGTTTTTTTATTGGCTAAAGTTGATTAGATTTGATTAGATCAAATCTAAAAGATTTACCAATTTTCTAGTATACTTTGATCGTAATTTTAGCAAACATATAAAACGCGAGCACCCTTACTAGAAATCCATTTTACTTTTGACAATATTGTATGTCCTATTGAACTTTTTATCATTTAATTAAATTAAAAAATTTTAAATCCCACTCATGTATCAGTAAATCTTTCATCAAAATGTTGTTTTTATCGAATGGATTATCATATTTAACGCGCGATTGTATCTATACGTAACCTACCGCGTCCTACCCATTCGAATACACGTTGGTTTAATTTATCGATGCACTCGAAACCAACAAATTTATAAAAAAACATGAAACATTCTTTACAGTTTACACAATTTAAAAAAACATTATTTACCACCACAACAAGAATTAAAGCTTTTGTGAGCTTTTTTTATATTATTAATGAATTATCCATTATTGTCATTTTCTTTTATATAATTTATAAAAAAATTAAAAATTGTGCAGAAAACAAAAAAAAATTTGCATAAAATATTACTAATTGGTAGGAAAATTATAGGTTATGTACGCATAAAAAAAAATAAAAATTTTCATTCACCCATTTCCATCTGGTTAAATGTTGGGTGGTGCATGTGGCAAAAAAATGGGTTGCTTGGCAAATATCTGGTAAATTAACTTATCCATTTAAATAATGTAATAATGTTGGCGTAACAGCTAACACATGACTGTGGCATAATAAACGGATGTATATATTTGTATACTGTTATGGGTATAATACTTTCCTGGCCTCATTTTAACCATTTCGTTGCACAAGAAGCTTAATTTAATTAATGAAACTTTTGATTTAATCACTGAAATTTTAAACGAATGTGATTTAATGTTTGTTATTTCAACGACTATGTATATTGGGACTGGCCAATCAATTAAATAATGACTCTAGTACAATAACTGGAAACGATACATAGAACTTTTTAGTCACTAAAATTTATTTGTGACTTTTAATTGTACAGGATGTTGGGATGGCAAGTCTACACATTTGTTCGGTGGCCATTTCAGTAAGTTTTTAGAACCAACCCAATTAAAATTGTCCTGATTTTAACTATACTGTTGAGATCATGATTTTACGGACAGCACAAAGGATTTTTAGATTAAATAAATAACATTTATATCGTTTTCTTTGTTTCTTCTATATCTAGCCCAACTTTCTTAGTGAATGTGCAGCCCAATTTTACAAATTCGTTAACATTTTCAATTGTTATTGGTTGATGTGCATCGATGTGGTTATATTTGTGTTCTCAAAGCTATCGTTTTTCTAATGTTTATCTTGAAGCCAACTTTATTATCTAAATTTGATATTGCTTCCCTTAAGAGGATTCACGCTACAATCAATAATATCACTGACTAGAGTACGAATATTTGCCTTAACTTTCCAGTATTCTACGATATCTCACGTTGTTTGCCTTTGATTGAATTCGGCTTCCAGCTTTCCAATACAATTTTCTTGTATAAGTTCGATTAATTTATTTGCGATGTCCATCTCAAAGAGAAAGACAGACCGTAGAGTACTTCTTTGGATAAAAACTTCGTAGTAGATAACATTTTCATTCATTAGATTATTCAGTGGTGATTAGGTTTAATTTTATGTGATCAGTGCAAATTTTTCTAAAATGTTTGCACTGCTTGCAGGTGAGATTCTTTCAAAGATAACCATTGCAAGAATTTTTATAACTGAATCGAGGAGTAAACCTTCTCAGTTCCTGCATTTTTCGGTCACCTTTTAGGTCATAATGGTCAATCTTATTTCTATTTTGTGCAGAAGTATTAGTGTCTTGGAGCACCCTAAGTTCATCTTTGGCCTCACTTGTTTTTCTTAGAGATGACGATGTTAGTCTACCTTTTTCATGCCTGGGCTATTGTACTTTTCCTAAAATGCTCAGTCCGATTTAAGTAAGAGAATTGTAGCTCTCCTAGCAAGTTTGACAGTTCTACAATTTTTTTGAGGGACTCTTGTCCCTGATGTTCTGAATGTTGAAATCTTCACTCACCTCCGTAAGAGATAATAGACCAACCAACGCCACATTTATCTGGATAAGGTTTAAATACCATTATCAAAGCATAATACTGGAGAAGTATAATCGAGATTTGCTCCTGTGCTCTTTAGGGAACTGATCATCGTCGAGTGAGCTGTTCAAAAACATTCAAATATACACATCTACTATACCCTTGCCACGGTCTTATATGAAACAATGAAAATATTAACTTTATATAGGTATTAGATCCTTTAGTGAGCAATGCGAGCCACTTGCTTTTCCTGAATTCGACCATTTCTTATTTATATAGACCAAGCTGGTTAGCTTGTTTTTTTGTTATATCCATAGCATTTCCACGAGTATTGCTATACTCGTAAACGTAGATAAACGTTTCAACAACAAGAGGTCGACAGGTATCAAGGAAACACCTTAAATAATTTCAATTTTTGACTTAGGTCTTTCAAATTAAATGGGATAACCTTCAACCATTTTTTTGATTTTGAAATGTTTTGTGGCATATTTTTTGCAAACTGAATTATATCATACATTTTCGTAACTTTCTTCGTTTTTCTTGCTTTTTCTTGCTCATATACCGACATAACGCGTGGCCTGAAACCTTTGTTAGTTTTAATGACCAGTTTTATAAATGATAACCTGGAGGTGATTGCTAATTGGGAAGCTATTGTATTGTCTGGAGGAAATATTGGCTGTTAGTTTTTGGAAAGTGGGCATAATGGTACGGGACAGGAGATTTTTACTGTAACACGATTGATATTTCTTTTACAACAGGACTAGTATGCTTGGTTAAAGTATTGTTTGAATGATATACGAGCTTTGTAGTTTCATCCTTAGGCTTATTTTTCCCATTAAATTATCTTCGTACTTCTTGGAAACTCTAGAGAGACAGATAGATTTTTATGTCAGAGGCTCAACCGAGCCGGTAAAGTAAGCAGCATTGCAGCATGCATATTACAAGGGAAATTCAGTGGAAACTGCAATGCATTCCCTCTTAGGCCCTATTGAAAAATCGCTCGAAAATAATGTATTATTTTTGGTGACCTTCTGTGATATAAAAAGCGCCTTAACATTGTCAAATCAAGGGCGATCATACAGGCATTTTCAGAATTGTGACTGGATGTGTCACTCGGATGCTGGATTGATCAAATTCTCAGGGGCAGGGTCATTTTGGTTAATCTTGGTGAGGCATCCGTCGTAATTTGTGAGTAGAGGTACACCGCAGGGTCGTGTATTATCTCTCTTTCTTAGGAACTTGGTTATAAATGACCTGTTACTAAATCTAGAGGAGTCTGGCTATTAAGTGGTTGCTTTTGCAGATGATGTGGCCATCGGTGCCTTCGGCAAATATCCTAGCACCCTAAGAAGTCTTTTGCAAAATTCTCTCAGCCTTACTAAATGGACCAATAGGTGTGGTCTATGTGTTAATCCACTTGGTCCTTTTTCGAGGAAACACAAACTTCCTTTTTTCAATCCACAGATAAAGTGAAATTCCTGGGTCTTATTGTGGAAGGCAAACTATCCTGGAAACCTAATATATTGGAAAGAGTAAAGAAAGCAAATTGTGCCTCATGTGAAATTACTCGGCCAATTTGGCTTACACTAGACTTAATCAGGTCTAACCAACTAACATCCATGCAACGGTGCAATATTAGTATAATTGTGCGTGTCATTACTGTACACTGTTTCATTGGTAAGCATGCGAGTAGACTGAGTGTTCTTTCACATGATTACTGTAGAAGTTGTAGGGATGAGGAGGAAAAAACTATACTATATCTGCTATGCATCTGTCATAGTCTAGTGTGGTACAGCCTAAAATTTTTGGGAGCTCGCCTTCTATATGATCTGTCAGGCCTCAGTAGGATGAGTGATAGGGATATCAACTGATTCATTAGAAGCTCGAATTGGTTCCAGCAGGTAGTAGAGAATATATTGGAAGAATATGGTAAGACTAGGGATCACTTGTGTTTATGCCACGTCCGTTAATAATTTAATGATCAAACATTCATTGTTCTGAAAATCAAACGTTTACGGAAAATAATAATAAAGATAAACCGGAAAAACAACCAAATATCAACCGATGGCTATTGTAAATTGACATATACCGGAAATTAGAATATCCAAGAATCACCAAGCCTGATAGCACAAGTAAGGAAGAAAACATTATCAAATGGAGATTATAGGCTTTAGTGGTGTCAAATGGAAAAATAAGCGCAGTATACCTATTTGAACAAAGCCAAATAGATGGAGACTTACAACAAGCAACGGTCACCAAGTGAAACCATATAGTAACGACATTATAGCAACACCCATCTAGTAATGAAACGGAGTTTATGCAATTTTATAACGGCGCTGCTGGAACTGACAACATAATTTTTTAAATGTTCAAAGGTAATACAACTACAATACCACAAAAACCGAAAGAAGGCTTTACAATTACGATCCTAAAAAAGGTAACCTAAGGAAATATAAGAACGGGCAATATATATATATATATATATATATATATATATATATATATATATATATATATATATATATATATATATATATATATATATATATATATATATATATCTTTTACAAAACAATAATAAATGCCGAAAAATCCAAAAGAACGAACATTCTGGTTTCAGTTCAGGAAAAAATTGCAATAAATGGGATTCTAGAATATGCCTGCGATAAATATCAATGCAAAATGCAATTTCCATTTGTGAATCTGGCAAATTCCATTTGTGAATCTAGAACAATATCACGATATTGTTCTAGCTATGGATTTCATTGCAATCCCAATACTTTGACTAATCCGTCTTGACTGAGATTTTTAATTGACAAAAGCTCTGTCTTTTAAAAGTATTGGATGAAACTACTCTTCTGAATTAGAGACCTATTGTTTCAGATTAATTCCGCAAAATCGGTAAGAATCGAAAAGATTTGGAGTTGAATAACATCCTCAGTCGTTACTGCGCCCACACAGAATTTTTTACTGATTGCTTTGGATGCTTAAGGGTATTGTTCAATGAGGATAGCGTCTAACTCGTTTAGAACTCATGTCGCCAAATATTGAGCTGCCGCCTTACCATAAGTAAAGATGAGCTTAAAACACTTTAAAAGTTCGTTCTCGTCGTATTTCCAGACAATCACTTGGAAATTTTTAAGGTTTTCCTTTGCTCAAATTTGTCTAAACACCTTTTCCACGTCCGCACTAATAGCTGTTTTGTGTAGATGAAAACGGAAAATGATTTCGTAAAGGGTTGGGTAGCACTATGCTGGTCCGACCATAAGAAGATCATTTAATACTTACTAAGAATTGCTAATTAATTGTACTTAATACTCCAGTCATGAATTGTCCATAAAAATTCTTGAAACCTGGATCCTTTCCAAACTTTAGCTCCATCGCTTGCTGACGACTAATTTCATTGTTTCCCAAATTCTTCTGAACTTTGTTACATCGGGAATTCTACAACAAATCTGCTCTCATGTTTGTTTATCACAGTTGTTTTATGTTAGAAATTGCCTCAATTTCCCAGAATTGTTTTATCATTTTATCCACTCTAATTTTGGTTAACTGACCCACCAATATCAGATACATTGGTTCGATTATTTTGCCTAGGTAACCGCAACAATCTACAAAAAATGTCGCATAGACAATTCGATATGGAACCCGATTCTAGCAACACCCTTCATTCATGTTCAATAATCCGCTTTGATCCATTAATAATACCAGGGCCGTTGGTTAAATGTCTGGTTGGCTGAAAAAGTAGAATTTGTTACTTTGGCATCTTCTAAAGCTATATTGCTGCTTCGTTTGTTGGAAACGTTTAAGTGCAGAAGCGTGTGATTCTTCTTACCACAATTCTCACATCGTTGTTTCGTGGGGCATCTAAACACGGGATAATTAATTCCCAAACTATTAAAACAACGGTTATCTGCATTAATACATTGCCCACGTTCCGCAACTGAAAAATTCTGGAATGGAGGACCACTTTTTGTCTTTGTAGACACAAAAACTTTAGAAGTTTTTTCGTTTGTTGAACGTTGCTGATAGTTTGTTGAACGTTGCTGATAGATTCAAGAGCATCAGAACAATTCAGCAAAAATTAGAATAATCTTGCAAAGGTTGGGATGTCATCCTCACATTATATTTGTAAATAATAAACTCCAAACGAATACAAATTAGTTTTTAAAAATATTTATTAAAAATTACAAATCAATTAAATTATCCGTTTTATGACCAAACCGTTATGTAATCGCCGAAAATCTAATTTAAATACACTTTGTTTGAAACAAAACTTTAAAATTAAAATAAATTAGATTTTGAAAAAATTTATGACATTACAAATCAATTTAATTAACCGTTTTATAACAAATACGTCATATAATCGCACGAAAATTTAATTTATATAAACTTCTTTTGTGACGAAACTTTAAAATTAATACTAATTCTCCAGAGCTTTTGACATTTATTTGTGAATAAATTCTTGTAGGTCGAATTAATCTTAATTTTAGCAAGTGAAATTTTTAACTTTTTCTAGTCATAACTTAATTTATTTGTAGGACTACGTGACTAGATTCGGTAGTCCTATATTAACTAGTTTTTATGTATAGAAATTGATATTCATTTTAATTATCCTATTACTCATGTATTACAATTTATGTCACATAAAGCATAAATAGATACTTTCAGTCCTATTTACATCATCTAAACAAAAAACTTTGTTTATATTTAATTTTGTATTTTTTTATGGTCCCAACAAAGTAACAATAAAACCAACCGATATAAAAAAAAAATCAAACCACCCCATCCTGACATTTTATATTGCATCCGTCCAATACAAGTACATTGGGCCATAAAAATGTTTCTTTATTACCATTCGTTCCACAAATCACAGATATTTAATTCTTTTTTCGTGTTCGGTAACACATAGTTGTTGTATATTTCTAATTTGTATTCCAGGCCAAAGAAAATATATGATAAGATAAAAAAAAAAAAACAAAAAAAAAGTTAAACTATAATCTAATGACTATGTATAGTACACTGCTGCTGCTGCAAAAGTCACATAAAAAAAGTATGTAAGTTTCGCAATTTTTTTTCTTTTTGCACACCCAACAACAATTGTAAGTTCTCTAACGAAGAAAAAAGTATAAAAACCAAACAAAACAAACAGTAAGACAAATCATAGTCGAATAACATTATAGTTAGTTTATATGGTAGAGAGCACCAAGGATGCAACAACAAAAAGTTTAACATTGTCCACGTGTTGAAATTTTAATTTTTTTTTGTATGCTCGTCGCATCCATCCAACAAGACAAAACTATAAAATAAGACGAATTTGCTGTATAGTTATTTAAATAATTTGATACAGTAGAGCACCCATCGCTTGACATCTATATATTATAAATCACAACGTGACAATAATAATATGATTACGACAGATTTTACATTAATACATCGTACATTACGAGTGCAACACTGTAAAATCATTTAAACGATGTTGAAAAATGTTATGTACTTTACTGTTTACATGCCTTAAAAACTTATCTAAACTAAAAAAAAAAAAAAAATTAAAAACTTGGAACAAATAATTGTAAAGTGCTTAAACTATTTTTAAAACGAAGCGTTCTTATACACATAATGTATAGTGTATGTTAGTAAAACGGGTTGTAAAGGCCAACGCTGGCCCATACTGTATTAACAATTTTTTTTTTTTTTGGTGAAAAGTTTGTAATCGAGACCATATAATAAACTAATTTATAGTATTGTGATTGTCACAAGCTACAAAAATCCTTCATTCAGGTACTTGGTGGATTGTTCGGCCAATTACAAATTAGAGCGAGCATGAGCAACTCGGAGTCACCGGTACTATTTAATTAATTAGCACCACTAGCTTGGAAAACTCCACCCGTGAAAGTATTGCTAAATTATAACTGACCAGAATATCTTCTGCCATGACTAGGCTTGCTACCTTTGGAATATCCCAGAGGAGGACAGTTAAACTTTTGCTTTAAACACTCCAAAACATGTTTGGTAAGTCCAAAACATCCACGAATCCATTTTGGCAAATCTTCACTAATGAAATATCTTGATAAAGCTGGCCAAATAATTATAGTTGTATCTATAGCAGGCAATAAAGACAACCTTCTTATTGATATGTGCCGAAGAATTTCTTTAAATTCAATTTTCGAGTAGATCAAAATTCAATCTATTTTTGTCGACGTTAAAAACATCGTAGGGGCGTTAAAAACGTTTCAAAAAATTAACTTTCTAGAAAAATCTACCCTCTTTATAGTTCTTTGGTTTTCAGTGTTTACTATCGAACATCTCTTTAACCGCAGCTCGATTCATTTTCTTAACAGCCAATTCTTTCAGTTCATTGAATTCAGCAATTGGATTTTTGTCTGTAAAGGCGCGAGTAATTTGTTTTTCAATATATCATCGAGTTTTAGGTCAAAACTTAATATTGTTGCACATTTCCAGTAGATGAATTTGGTATGCTGTTTAATGACCATTGCAATTTAATAATTTTGAAACCCAATTTGTTGTCTTTTTCGCATATAGTAGCCCTTAGCATAGATAGTATTGTGCGGTTATATCTCCTTTCAATTGGTCATTCAATTGGTCGCTCTCGGCATTGTGGTTGCGTTCATCTGCTTTATGTCATTGTTTTCGCAAAAGCTTTGGAACTGCTTACACGTATACGCGTATAAGGAAATGGTCCAAGCTAAAAAATTATCTGGAGCATCTTTATTGCCTTCTACATTCCACATATCCCATATAGTCATGATTTAGTTAGGCGAATCTTCACTTGATCATTCTAGGACTGACACATTTATGCGCCCTGCGTAAGGCTTACAAACAAGTTGGCATTTATTCGCCAAATAATCGTGGAATATCTGTCGGTAATTTGCAATTTGTTGTGGTCGTTTCAACGTAATAAATATTTCCCTAAGACCTTCGTCGTTCAATAGGTGCAAGCTATCACGCTCATCGTGTTCCCCATTAGTAATTTTATAAATATCTAAACTGGCCGGATGCATCAGTTTTCCGTACCGTTTGTATTCCAACACAGCACCACCACATGCTTAAAAATCTGCAAATTTTAGCAACCAGATTGAAAATTTTGGTACTAATTTTTTTGTTGAACAACTTTGTAAAGCGACGAAGGCTAAGGCTTTCAATTCATATGAATGGTACTTTTCTTCACATTGGGTGGTCTTTTTATTTAAATAGGCCACAGGTCGTCTTTTTTATACTGAAAGATTTACAACAAAATTCCAACTAACCATTTCGATCAAGCATCGGTAACCACTTCATGTTCTAAACTAGGGTCATATATTGCTAACGTTTTGCAATTCACTCATTTAGCATAAAAACACGGTACCGCGCTTCCAAAGTTTTTCAACAATATTAAAGTTTTTTATGAACTTTCGAAAGAATCTCGTCAATCCCATAAAATGTAGTCGTATCAGAATTCTGTTCTTCGGCTGTATAAAATTTACATCGGCATCTGGTTTTGATCTTCCGGGTCTAACTCGTGAACCAGACACTTCATGTCTTAAAAATTCTACCTTGCGTTTCAATAAATTCCTATTTTCCAGGTTAAGCAATAGACCATGGCACATTATTACATCTAACAACCGCTCTATTTTTCTCATTCCCTCTACGATCATCTTACTTGGGATTATTATATCATCTAGATATACCACTATTTCCTCATTAGTCTCGTCAACTAATCAATTTAAAATTTAACTGATAATGTACGCAGTAACAAAAGCGTTTATGGGTATTGACTCTGGAGTATTCTTGACTCATCGCTAATAATGGTAATAATTTGATAATAAATCTAAAACGATGAAATAATTAGCCCCGGATACTGTCATTATTTTCCAGTTCTTCTCTTTGATATAATACTTACATTGCAGGGAGGGCCGCACGCTACAAAATATGGTATTTATTTTTCTGGTGGAGGACATTTTTATGTTCGTGGAGGATGGAGGAAATTTCTTACGAAAGGAGGACGGATGGCAAGCCTAGCCATGACCCACATAGTTGTGGGCTACTTGGTGAAATAAATTGCTTGATACAATTTCGCTTGATGCTTTGAGCAATTGCGAGAAATGTTTTTGGCCCTTGATCATTTTATCTTTGATAAAATCAAAGATTTCCCAGAGTTGATTTTACGTGACAGAAAAACTCGTTGCATTGTCGCAATAAATAGTATGGCATACACCTCGTCGGCCTACAAATCTTGTCGCCGCCCTCAAAAAAATATCGTAATTAAGTTTATGCTAATTGTAATGTACTGGGCATTTGTCTAACGCATACAAAAAACACAGATGCGATTTAACAGCAGTTGACTATCTTTTTGCATTCTTAATCGCCCACAGATTTCATCCCAATGCACCAAACGGCACAATATATATTACTCAGGGTTCTGGCAGCAAACACCTTTCTAGCAACATCTTTTCCAATATTGTTGAGGACCCAAGATGGTACATAAATTTTCGCCTGGATGTTGGTACTGCACATGAGATGAAATTATGAGGTGTTTGGTACATGAAGGATTTGTAGACTTTCAAAGTCTCCCACCAAGTCGTATGATTGCTTCTTGATCCAGACATGGGTCTAGTGACTTTCGATTGATTATTCGGAAGGTACTGATATTCTTTAGCGATGTCCATAGGTGCTAGCAATGTTTGGTTTTGTACTGAGGTGCAACTTCAGGTTCTTGTGGCACTAAGTTGCTCCGTTATATTTGCCAAGTTATTTATCTCTGCATTACGATTCACGACTAAAGTTTACAACATATTGACTGATGGCAAAGCCAACCTAGGTCGATTTTCAAATCGGCTCATGATACAGAAACTTGAGAGATACTCGGCGCAGATACTTAAATGGTTAATATATTTGTATCTCGTTTCGTGAGTTAGCCCAAGATGACAGCGCCCATCATTTCCAATATTGGCAGGATATCCATATAGCGTGATAAATTTAGTATATAACTTTTAGTGCCACGATTTCAACCTGATCTCATAACTTACAAATAGAATCAAAATAAACTCCAACCAATACTTCGTACCTGTAAGTACCACTGACTTTAAATTGTACTATCTGAATCTGGGAATGCCAAATTTTGCTATCCATGTTGAAAACGCGACAAATTCATTAAAAGCAGCAAAAATATTAGACTCAGAGCCATAGCAAATTTAATTTCAATTGCTCAATTATTTCGAGGACCAATGGTATCGAGATGAATTTCTGAAATTCATAGCGATGTAACTAAAAATGGTCCAAGAAGTGATGATAAGAAATTTTGGACATTTGACTTGGTATATACAATTTTGAGGCACTATATTTTGAAATCTTTAGAAATGGAAGAACAAATGAAAATATTGGGATAATTTTTGAAAAGGATTAAAAACTTATATCTGCATCTCACAAAACTTTGTGTGCACAAATTTTAATATAGTTGTATTATTACATAACTGTCAAAGTACGCCGTCATTGATTTTAGCTTTAGCAATTTTATTATAATCAATACTTGCAGGAATAGAAATGCCATAATGCATTTCTATTCCTGCAAGTATTGATTATGAGTGAGGGGAATCTGTATTGGCATTACCAGCGCCGGAGATGTATTAAATATTTGAATGTTGTCATTGAACTTTGTTTAAATGCAAGGTTCACGTCCTCCTCTACCATTGGCACTGTACAATTTTTTCTTTTTGATGAGACGTACTGAGAAAAAAATGAATGGCTTCCCAGAACCAGTTATATACTGCAATAGTGTTGCTTTCTAGTGTAAAATTATTCAGTTGCTTACTGTCCTTTTGTAGACTGTTAAAAAGTCATTTTAAATAATTGTTTTATGCCGTCAACTGTATCTGGATGTACAAGGTTTTTCAAAATTTGCATTTTGTCTGGATTTGTAAGTATTTCTTACCCAATGACTTTGTGCCGAAAAAATGCAATTTATATTCATGCGGATACGCATTATTGTAAGTGTTAATAATTAGTCTGTGTTCTTTAAATTTCTAAAAAATAATTTAAAGGTTTTCTATTGACTTAAGTACCTTCAAGCAGACCTTTTCTAAAAACACATCTATCATTGGTCGTGAGTTGTGACACATCTGCATTGACAAGTTCCCATATTCATTCACTGTAGAACTCTGTTAAGAAATCATCATAAATTAAACCTACAAACATTTGACATACTTTGACTTTTGCAAGTATTAGTTCCAAGATGTAATAAAGCAAATTAATATATAGTAATGTTCAACTTGCAATGCACTGCCATCTAGTGTTAAATAGTTAGTGGTATAACTGTTACATACTTACATTTATAGAACTTCATTTTAATTATCATATATAAGAAAATGGTGCGTTTCATTTTTTGTTACGACTGTGTTATTGGTGATGGAGCAGGGAAGACACCAAGATATATATATATATATATATATATATATATATATATATATATATATATATATATATATATATTATAAAAACTATAATAAATATATATATATTTCTTAGAATTTCTTAGAATTAGACTCGGTCGGCAGTGAGAAGCTCATTCTCTCTCCAGACGCAAAATTATGTGAAGGTTTTTATCAAAACTACCACCAGGAAGTTTAAGGAATCAACAGATAACATTGGTAGGTCATTTGAAATTACAATAAGAAATTTCACGCTATTGGAAATCGTCAAAACTCCGAGTTTAAAAAATTATATCATTGTTTCATGGAAGAGTATATCTTCTTAGGTCCTATGGTCAAGGTTCAATCTTCTGAAATACACTAATATTATTTACCATTGAAATTTATAAATGATGTCAATAAGTTGCGAGTTTCTCGCTACTAGGATGTTAAAACAAAAGCAGAGCATCATCCATCGACTGCTACCATCATCAACGACTGTATAATATGCAGACGATGTAATGACATCAGATACAGTGGAATCAACTTTAGAAAACATAAATGAGCTCAAAAAAGTTTTCGAACTATATGGATTTATGCTAAAAAAATGGAGAACTAACCGCAAGTCACTGCTGAAAGATATTCCTTCGGCTCATTGTGAGTTAAGTGATAAACCATTATCAATTGACGCTCCTACTACGATTAACTGAAAGTTTTGGTTATATGCTGGAATCTTATTGACGATACAATATTATTTAATGTGCAATTACCTAATCATTCTTCCTAATCATCTCAAATAGTCTAGTTTTGTTGGTAATCAGACGGCGGACATTTTAAGTTTCTTGCCCAGGTCGTGCTGGAGGCATGTTCCAACAGAATTCAACCCAACAGACTCGGCGTCTCGTGGTATATCACCTAAATTATTAAAGGGATATACAATTTGGTGGCATGGTCCCTAGTGGCTAAAACATTATCCAGACAAGTGGCCAATACAGCATGAAACAAGCAAACTGGCGACAAAATTGCATATACATATGTACAATTTGGTGCCATCAACCAAAAATTGGCTGGAACAGTTGATGAAAACATACTCATCATTTCAAAAATTAGAGTTAGCCTGTGCTATATCCCCTGATTAATCAACAACGTACGTAACACTAGATTGCGAAAATGTAACAACAATCCAATACCTGAGAAGAACTGCCAAGAAGCTGGAATATCATTTGCCAATATAAACAACAACGGTTTTATGATAAGGACATAGAAAATCTACGAAATAATAAGAATGTACACCGTCGCAGCACTTTGGTCGAGTTAAATCCATTCTTGGATTAAAATCAAATTTTACACGTAGGAGGAAGTCTCAAATGCAGCAAACTCACGTATGATACTAAGCATCCAATCAATATTCCCGCACAGTCAATCATTATAAAGCCAATATTAAATGACATTCATCTTCAGTATAAACATTCTGGTCCATCGTTAATGGTGAACATAATTCGCCAAACATATTGGATCCATCACTCAAAAATAAAGCTAAAGGTTTAGTAAACAATTGTGTAACGTGTCAACGAAACAAAACGCTTCTCCGAACTCAGACCCTAGCTAATTTACCAAGTTCAGAGGTGATAGCTACCAGACCATTCCACAATTGTGGCGTAGATTATGCAAGTCCATTCAATTTCCACCTCATCAAAGGAAGAAGTCGGCCACTTTGCACTATCCACCGATCCAAATGTGGATATGCTCACAACGTCACATTTTCTAGTCGGTCACAACAATATATGAATACCCATAAACGACGACCGAGAAGTCAAGCCGTCACATCTAACCGAATGGCAGATGATCCAAAAGATATCGCAACACTATTGGTACAGATGGCACTTAGAATACCGAAGCACATTTGCGTAATATCTAATTTTAAAATTTTAGTACCAAATGTTCAAACTAGGGTTTTACTGGCAGCAAATAATTTATATGTCAAAATAGGTTTTGAAATCTACAACAAATTGACCGGACAAACCAAAGTGTCTACTCTCGTGTCAATTAAAAATTTAAGGTAAGAGTTTATATGATAAAAGCATTGATCAAATTTAGGACTTACATTTTTCCTTGAGGTTAATCTGCTTGTGGTCAAAATTCCAATGTATGAGTACTGTTCTTGGCATCAAGTAGTTTTTTTTTGTCATTGCTACTCACTTACATGCTACAAACCAATTGCAAATACCACGTACAAAGTGACATGCTATTCTCAAAAATTCTCGGAATTAGAGCTGAGGAAGAATATAATAGTCCGACAAGCATTTTATCAAAACTTATCTTCTTCAAAGCAATATGGCGGCACCTGTTCTTTGTCTCATAACATCAACCGCGAAAATATATTAAAACAAACTATCAAATTTTGATTGTTCAAGGGCTGCGATAGTTTAAACCTATATGAATTATATGAGTAATTTGAGTGGAAACTTTCTGTAGGATGCATTCAAGATCTGACACATTAGATGGATTGATATTCCTTCAATACGATGGCTAGAACTTGAATAATTTAAATTGTTGAAAGTCAGCTTTATTGCCAATTGCAACTTATTTTTTACTCGACATATATATTGCGTTAGCTGCGCTGGTCACTTCAATTGGAGTATCGGCATCCATCTCCAATGACTTAACCGCTGGAATTGTTTATATTACAAACGAAATTAACAGCTGATGTTGCTTGGTCGATTCGGAAATTAATTGCTAATCCCCTACGATAGCAAACTTTAAGATTAGCAGCACCTTTTATGCATCGAACTGAGGAAAACTTTTTAAAGTTGATGTATTACGTGAATCAATATCACGTCGGCTGGTCACCCATTTTTGGAAAAGGTTAATTGTTATTCCCGCATAATGAGGTCAACAAATACACTTAATATAAATATATTTATTTTTACAATATGTTTATAGACTGTACGGGGAACGGTTTATTGTCGACTACAAATGAATTATCAAAATTTTCTAAAGCAAACTGAATTTGTTTTCCTAGCATGCTGCAGTTTTCAAAAATAATTGGAACGCTCTTCCACAATTTAAAATATCTTCTTCACTCATTGACAACTATTTTAGCGATATAAATTGAAAATTGGAATTAATATAAAGAGAATCGAAGGTAACCGCTACAAACTCATTAAAAGAGCACTAAGAGAGACTATTGTTTAAAAATCCCACAGAACTTATTCATTGAGAATACAACGAGAATGAGCAATTTTGATATTCGCCAAAAATAGAATGTGTCATATGTGCCTTTTTCTCAAAAAAATTTAATGCGTAGATCAACGTGAAACATTGCATTTACGCCAAATGGTAAATGCATATTGTAAAAGGCAGATAGATGAACTTATTTAATTTTGGACAGTTCGATATATCAGCATATCAGCAGCATTAAAGCAAATTTGGCGTACTTTGAGTTTCCCAACTAACATAATATTATTGTACCCGGAAGTATGAGTTTTTTGGAATTAATGCATTATAGCATATAAGATATCGCTTTAATTGCATTTGCTGTCATCTACAAATCGATTGAAACGTTTATCAACCAGCAATGTAATTAGGTTCACCATCAAAACGTCTGATGCCAAACGTTATCGAAGCGACAATTTAGATTAACAACTCAAAATAAGATGTGCTGATTTCACGTATCTCCATCATTTCCACCAAAATGCAATTTGGTTTCAAACGATTCCAGTACTCCTTTTGCCTTGCATTCCAAAGCACTTAAACAAATTTTCTTAAATTTAATTTAAAGCGCAAAAAATAATTGACTTTCATTTATTGGGCATTGCAAAGCATGCTGGGCACAGCAGTAGTTTTACCAATTACTTTTATACAAACAATTTTGACAGGGGTCCAGCCCACCAATTGTTCATCATATCGATATCTATAACTCGTTGATGATTTTTTTTGCGTTAGGTTCTTCCAAGGTTCTCTTTTGCGGTTAATTTTTACGTACTACAGAATTCCGCCACCGTAGCAAAATTCAAAACGCAGGACTAAAGGTGTGCTTTAAATATCCATACGTATATTAAGCCCTTCACTTCAACAGTACGATATAATGGTGGTGACTTGTAATGGTAAATACAATAATGAGATGTTCGTTGATTGCTGTAAGTTCTCAGTAAAAAGATAACACTTTTATCGCGATAAAATCACAGCATAATCTTCAACGTTCAGTAAATATTTTGTGAATTTATTAAGCTTCCAAAGTTACGTACCTTTATGGTCCCTATAGTTTAGGTTACTCCCATGCCTCGTAAAACACTTCTAAATGTTAGCAATATATATTTTTTAATCCACTACATGGTGGAGTCCCCTTGGCATCCAAAAAATTGCATTATTAAAAAAGAAACTAAGGGAAATATGGATCAACCCGACCGTCACTTATGTTAAGGGGCATTCAGTTTAGAATTCGTGTACGTGGATCGTAAAATCGTTTAAGAAACAAGGTACATTTGATGGCTTTTAATATCAGCCATAAAAAAGTATCAATTGGAACTCATTGCGCTCTAAGAAATCCGATGGCCAAAAAGTGGAGATCATGTGTCCCAAACCTATGCTTTACAGTGGGGATGTATGGACCTACGTATATAGGTCCATACTTCAAATACAATCTAGCGACCGCTAATGGGGAAAGACTGATGTACTTTGCAATCGCAATCGAAATAATTGTGGTTAACATATGTTTTCCTCATAAAAATATCCTCTTGGAAACATGGACACACCCTTGTAAGAAGCTCCAGGTCAAATTACCGTGTGTTAATTTCTAAGAGAAGGACTCAGGTCATCCAAGATGTCAGATCTTTTAGGTCGACTGCCAAATTTGTAAGTAGTAATCAGCACTTGGTCACTGCATAGCTAAAATGACAGTTTTCGTACTACTCAGGAATAATTGGGAAACGAGGGTTACATTTCAACTGAGCAGATCTGATAAAAGAAGACGAGAAAGCACAATATTGGAATCTTATTAGCAGTAGCATTATAGAAGCGAACCCCCGTGCTGATGATGTGAACGCTCTATGGGAGGTTTTGAACATTTGTCTTGTCGGTGATGCTCAGGTGACTCAGGTATTGTAACAATTAACCTTAAAAATGAAAGGTTTTATGAAGAGTGTTGTCTTGTTGTTCCGCTTAAAGAAACCCGCCAAGTGAATTTGAAGACGGAAATGACATGCATGGTGGAAGGCTGAAGTCTTAAGAGTACAACAACTCAACAATGAACACAATTGTCGTAAAATCTTTAAATGAGTCATTAGACTGCATCATACCTTCAGATCAAGATCTATCGCTATTTGGAACCAGGGTGGTAACCTTCTTGGTAACATCGATGCAGTGTTCGACAGTTGGAAGGAGCATTTCTCTGAAACTCAATGTTAAACAAGTGTCAATTACGGCTTTTAAAAGTTGTTAAACATAGAACGGGAATGTGTTTAGAGGACCAATCCTAGGAGGAATTCACACTGGCCATGCAGAGACTAAAAACAAACTGTTTTCCTGGAGTTAACTGCAAAAATATTCGGAGGGGATACCTTGTAAATTTTTTTGAAAAGGATTAAAATAATACTTGTAATTTCCACTAATGTTGGAACTGAGACCTGGTACCTCCCAACCCAAAATCCGCAGCTTTAATCTCTGCTCCAATTGCTCAATATCTCAAAAGTAATCTAAAACTTTGAAGGCTATAAAATCAAAATTTCTAAAATTGACAAATACCATTTTAAGTTAGTTTAAGTGGTCTGCCTTATACAGAAAGCTTTAGCCACATTTATTGTTTTTGACCATATCTAGAGTTACCATATTATTTTTTCATAAAAGAGTACATTTTGTTTTTATTTTTGAGAGGGAGACCCATAGTACCGTAAACGGAAAAACTCATCGGTAACATACAACTTTATTTTTTGAAAATTAAAAAAAAATGATTTTGCCATTGCCTCCATTCTACCGGGTCTTTCAAGTTCGAGTTTCTTTTTCCAAATCTAATTAAAACCCTATTTAAAATTGAGAACCATCGTCAGTTTATTGATATATACAGTAGAGGGCCTACAATTTATGAATGATAATTGATATCTGGAAAATGTCCCCCGTGTGCTCGTTTACAGATATCGATATTTTGGAGAAATTTTCGATGACATTTCGGCATAATTAGGGCTCTATCCGAATATTGTTTTTCAAGGCTTCAACTGTTTCTGGTTTATTTAAATAAGTTCCGTTTTTGAGATTTCCCACAGCAAAAAGTCTAAAGGCGTTTTATCCGGCGATCTTGGCGGTCAAACTGCTTCAGAATTTCGTGAGACTATTCTTCCCTGGAATTTCATATGCAATAAAGTCATTGTTTCGTTGGCTGTGTTTCATTACTTCGTTGGCATATTGTTTAAACCACAACAAAAGGCCAAACAAACGTTGTTAACATGATTGTCACGATATCGCAATCCGTTAACGGTAAGCGTATTCCCAGCTGCCTTTTCGAAGAAAAATGGCCAACGACACTACCATACCAAAATGCGTACCAAACAGTAACACAAAAGGAATGTAAAGGCTTCTAAACATATTGATGTGGGTATTCTAATGCCCAAATACGGCAACTTTGTTTGTCTGTGCACCCATTCACACGAAAATAAGCTTCGTCTGAGAAGATGATTGGTTTAGCAAAATCGTCTGATTGCTTTTGGATGAAATTAACTAATTGTCGACGTTTTCGATGGTCGTTTGGCCTCAATTCCTTGTAAGGCTTAAAAACTTAATTCTTATGCAAAATTCGCCATGGTATGGTTGCAGATAAGCTCAATTTCTATGAACACCACTCAATTGACAACTTTTTATTTTCTTCGATGCTATCCCTCACAGCAGCAATATTTTCAGTTGAACAGCCGGAAAGATTGTGGACTAGTGTTTTTATGTATTGTACCAGCTAGTCGACTCAAATTATTTGAGTATTTTTCTTATTCCGGGCTCTCTTGGACGATTATAAGGACCAAAAATATGCACAATTTTGAAAAATGTAGTTTTCACAGATCCACCATTTTTGTAGTGGATTTTGATTTTTTTTTAAACGGTTCTCGACCGAAATATAATTTATTTTAATAAAATGTACACTTTCTACTTGATATCTGTATAAAGAGGCGCTTTCAAACTTCGACAGCTGTTAAAACAAAATACTGCTAAAAAAGAAACGCAAACGTGAAAGGCCCTGTACTATGAAAAATCGACATTAAGGAGTGAGAAAACCATAGCTCTCGTTCAATGAATTTTCAAAAACATTTTAAGAACTATTGGAGATTGCTCTTCTAATAGAAAAATGATCGTAAAACAGGGAACATTTGAAGTTCTCTGTTGATGACAGGAAAAAAAAATAACCACCACGTCTTTAAATGAAATAAAAGTTTTCTGTACTCAATTTCAACAAAAGTACAAAATTCTTTCAAGCCTTCAGTTCCTACGGTATAAATAGAAAAAAACAATCAGCCAATTACAAATAGCGGCTTCTTTAAATGTTTCTCAAATCAACGATCCTCAACGATCAACTCCACCAATAAAATGCGTATTCCAATTATCCCCTGTAAAAGCAATACATTTACTTGTCAAATTTAAATTTTCCTATGTATTTATTAACAAATTGCAGATAGTCTTGAACTTCTTATCAGTCACTATTTTAAAACCCAATAAATTGTGCCTAAAGCCAGATTCTTTAAAAAAGTATTAAACTATAATTGGAAACATTTTGAAAGCACCATGATTTGATCCATCTGCAAAGACACCAATATATTTAATTGTTCCATCTCGAAACTTTTCAAGCGTACTTTCTAATGAATGTGGTGCTAAGATCATATTTACGAAAGCTTCTCTTTTAGTTATTGGCTGATGAAGTAGGCATCAATAATTCCGCATCCGAAAATACATGCCGATAAAATTTTGAAGGACAATCACATGATGTGAAGCTTTGGTGATGCTTCACAGTTTGAAATGCCATGGTTGGTTACCATGGTTGGCTGAAAATTGGCTGCCAAAATTTTCTGTTCCAATTTGCTATTTTTTTACACAATATAATTATAATCATCTAATTTTTTGAAAGCGCTTGCAGATTATTTGTCTTGTGCTTTGTAGATTGCAAATGGTACTCTAGATCTGCTTTACCTTTATTGCTTATTGAAACCGTAGTGTTGCAGGATTCACAAGAAATCTAGAATTCAATTTTTGTTCGTTTGAGCATAGAATATTTTGTTTCGTGGTCCTTGGTAAATTTGCATTTTTTCCTTTTTTTAACGATTCAAGACAGAACAGAATAAAATTTTCCAACTACTTTTCTTGTCAAAATGAAAATAGAGTACAAAAGAGGAAGTTCAGAAAAAAAATTAAGTGTACAAAAGTACGGACGAAGGTAATCCTAACCATATTGAACTTGCATACGATTGCGGTTTGTCGCGTAATTGCCCCCCGACCACATGCACCTTACGTTGAATATACTGTAGTTTTAAAAGTTTAGAAGTGGACATTATCATGCCGTTATTAAAACTTTTTGTTGTTGCAGTGGATTACGGAGGACATTATTGTTTTTTGTGCAATTTAAGAAAACGGATATACACTTAAGAATTTTTGTTTGAAACTTCATTTTCAATTTTTTTTGTTTTTATTGTACTCTGTGCTGCATGTATCCAACAATTGTAAAACGAGTGAACATAGTTCTAGGAATTTTGGTCGTTAATTGAAATAAAAAATTAAGTTTAAATTAAATTTGTAAAATCAATTGGAATGGAAAATTGAATTTAGATTTTGGATTCATATGTGTATGTGTATACAGACTATAGGTGTACGATACATAATGTATATACTGTAAAAATTGTTGATTGTATGAGGGATGAGGTTTTTGGAGCATGCATCCTACAGACGAATCTTTATCCTTATATTTTTCTTAAATATAGAGACATGTATTGGTGTTACGACATTTTATATTTGCAGACGACAATTATACCAAACTAAATTATTCACTTAAGTGTTAAATTAGAAAAGTTATAGTACATTTATTATTTTTATGGAATTTTCAATTGGTCATTTTATTGGTCGTAATGGATTCGATAATTGTTTTTACGGTTTTAGTGATTTATTATTAAAATCAGAACGTGGAATCTGTAAATGATGATGCAAAATGAACATATAGTAACTTTTTTCTATAATTCAATTTGAAACTGGTAGTTTCTGGTCTAAATGTCTTTTGAGTAAGCTTATGCAACCATTTTATAATGGATTTTCCAATAAAAGGTTTTATTTTGATATTTAAAAAAAACGAGTATTTTTTAGGAGAAATCAATGAATATTTATTTCATTGTAAAGAGGAAGGTATGCCATTCACATTTGAAAACTATATCAGCTAAATGGCCGACTTCCATGACCTATTCGCACATTTGCGGTCGTATGTCCTCTATAACTTCCAATGTTTAAGGTCGTGAACCGGTTGCGGAGCATTGGTATAGACCTTATCTTTCACGTGGTCCCAAATAAAAATATCTAAAGGTGTTAAATCACCAGATCTCGTTGGCCAATTGTGATCACCTCTTCGAGAAATAGCACGGTCAGGAAACTTTTCTTGCAAAATTGCAATTGTTTCGTGTTGCTAAAAATTAACATAGTCCACATCAATATCTTCCAATTCCGGCCATAAAAAATCATTAATCATAACTCGGTAGCGCAATCCATTCACCGTAACATTTGCACGCCTCATTTTCGAAAAAGTAAGGTCCAGTCGCACCGCCAGCCCAAAAACCGCACCAAACAGTGACACGTTGAAGCTGAAAAGGCTTTTCAACCATCATTCTTAGATTTTCTGAGACCCAAATGCGACAATTCTGCTTATTAACGTAGCCCTCGAGGTAAAAATTAGCCTTATCACTGAAGATGATTTTTCTATGAAAATCCGGATCATTTTGATGCATTTGAAGGACCCAATCAGCAAATATACGACGTAGAACAATTAAAACGTAACTGAGTTGAAGGTATAAAAAACTAACATGTGAAAAAACCTTATCAAAATTTTGTTAGCAATAATCGTTCTGATGATATGTGAACACAAAATAAAAACTGCATATAATTGGTTTAATTAGGAGTGTTATCCTGCTGACATAATATAGCATTTAGAGCAGAGTAAATACATTATACAATCGTACGCAATAACCAAATGGTTCTTGCTATGAATTCCAACAAATTTGCAGATGGAAAAAATTGAAATGGCCAAAGGCTTAAGTTTCAATAGTAAAACCACTCAGCAATTCGGACAGTTCACATTACTTCTTAAAAGAACCAGAATACCAAATACAGACCAACATAGGTTAATTTCAGACCAACATAGGTTAATTTTCATTCAGAACCTGGATGGAAACCTTAGTGTTAACATCCATGCGGTACGACCCCATAACAAGGAGCATTTGCGGAGATGTGCATGTTTTTTGAGCAAAAAAATTTTTTTCAGCAATAATAACATATTATTATAAAATTGAGTAAAAATAAGTTTAAGTACAACTTATTTTATTTAAAGTTCAAGTTCTTTAATTTAGTAGTGCAATTTCTTCAATTTAACGGTTGAATTCTTTAATTTGAAGTTAAACTTCGTTAACTTCTTTAATTTGAAGGTTAAATTCTTTTTAATTTAAAGTTCAACTCTTATTTTTTAATTTAAATGTAGAATTCTTTAACTTACAGTTAAACTTCTTTAATATAAAGTCCAACTTCTTTTATTTATAGTTCAACCCCTTTAATTTAAAGGGAAATTAAGGGATTTTTAAATTCTTTAATTTAGAGTGCAAGTTCCTTAATTTAAAAGTTTAATTTAAAGTTTTTTTATTTGAAAGTTCAACTTCTTTAATTTAAAGGTTGAATTCTTTAATTAAAAGTTTAAATACTGTTATTTAAAGTTCAAATTCTTTAATTTTAAGGCTAAATTCATTAAACTATAGTTCAACTTCTTTAATTTAAAAGTTGAATTCTGTAATTTAAAGAAGCACTGGGAATGCTTTACAATAATGTAAATATTTTGAAACGCTGTAACTAACCCGTAACCCTTATTTCCAATTCTTCACACAATATACTGTACCGTGACCTTAATTTGTTTTGCATGGTAACTTGGTTTTTTCAAATTTTTTTTTTTGCATGGTTACTAATTTTGTAAATTAAATGTATGTATATAAGTACATTTTGTACATTTTGGCCACGTGGTCATGATTAATTTGTAAGGTTTAATCCATTTCTTTAAAATACAATTGGTATTAATTATAAATTTTTGTGTCAAATAAATTTATAGCCTACGGCTTAGAGAAATTAGTTCATTAATAAATTTTGTTCTTAGGGAACCTTTAAAGATGGTGTCACACAAGAATTGTTGATAAGAAACGTCAAAATGCAGAGAAATTCAGTAAAATTGTGATTGTTGTTTGCTAATAATAGTTAAACATTGGGTACTGGAAAATTGAACCAATTCTGTCATTACTAAACTTTACTTTCAATAAACTACAAAATACTAATTATCGATCGCTTCGGTGGCAGTAGCCGGGTTGAGTCTATCATAACTAACATTCCTTCCACTCCTTTAATTTTGTTATATGTAACACGTAATTTTGTTATATGTTTTAAAATTCAAGTTTATTAATTTAAACTTTAACATTTTTAATCTCAAGTTCAATTTCATTAATTTTAGGATTAAATTATTTAAATAAAAATTCAACTTCCTTAATTTAAAATTCCACTTCTTTTATTTAAAGTTTAATTTCTGTAATTCAAAGGGTGAATTCTTTTATTTGAATTTCAACTTCTTTAATTTAAACGTTGAATTATTTAATTTAAATTTCTACTTCTTTAATTTTTAGCTCATTTTCTTTAATTTAAAGTTCAATTTCTTTAATTTAAAGGTTAAGTTTATAAATTTAACGTTCAACTTCTTTTAATAAAAGGCGAAATTCTTTAATTTAATGTTCAAGTTTTTAATTTAAAAGTTAAACTTCTTTAATTTAAAGGTTAAATTCTTTAACTTTAAGTTAAATTTATTTAACTTATAGTTGAATTTCTTTAATTTAAAGATCAATTTAAAGTTAAACTTTTTAATATAAAGTACATGTTCTTTAATTAAAATGTTAAATTCTTTAATTTAAAAATGAATTTCTCTAATTTAAAAATCCTCTTCTTCAATTTAAAGTTAAAGTTAATTAATTTAAAGTTAAACTACTTTAATTTTAGAATCTAATTCTCTAAAAAGTTCGATTTCATTAATAAAGTTTAAAGAGATTGAACTATTTAAACGTTGATTTAGTTTAAGGTTCAACTTCTTTAATTTATAGTTCAAGCTATTTAATTTAAAAATCAATATCTTTAATTTAAAGTTTAACTTCGTTAGTTTTAAGTTAAATTTCATTTTATAAAGCCTCTTTCGATTGAAGTCGTTCTACAGTTTCGGTATCTCTTTAAGTACGTCCGCGTTGTTATTAATGATTGATGTTATTATTGAGTGAGCAAGATCTTAGCGAAATTTTTACAACAGGTCGATTTGTGAATCCAAGGGACTAACTGTTTCGTTTAGTGGAAACGACGTGTTTCTGATAGTTGATTATAAACAGCAATTTCCAGTTAATGCAAGGCCGTTTTACATTGTAAGCCCAATTTAAGAACTATATAAAGTCATGCGGCAATTAAATTTCGTATTTTCTCGAATGCTCACAAAACTCGGCCCTATTCAAAAGCACGATCAGTCTGAACAGAATCTTATTGAGTCACGTTTCTATACTTAAGACTTCTATCTACATGGCTTGAGATTATTTTCGAGCAACAAGGAAATCAATATTTATAATCTAGCTGCCTTAATATTCAGAATGAAATCATATATATTGCAAGAGATGTCTTTTATAGACTGCGATAATATCGAGCAGTTAACATTCGTCTTTCAAAAGATCCACAAAAGGAGCATTTGGTGCCCATTGCTAGAAAAAACAAATTTATTTATCAAAACAGCAATCGGCCAATTAATGTTAAGAGTATAATCATTTTCCAGTGATACCGCTTTGTATGCACCCGAGGGCAAGCTCAGCCACCGAGGGTCGCCAACACGGTGACTGATAGCTGGATGAAATATAGATACATAGATTAGCTTCAAATAACTAATATGCAGTCACTGACCACGGGGTAAAAGTGGAGAACGTGCTGAAATATTACATGCAATCTTGTGAAACTTCTATAACAAGAAATGCGAGCGTATGAAGCTAAAAGCATAAACAATCCCGAAAGCATCTATCCCATATTGGGTGGCTCTCTGGTCAGCGTTTGTTTCCAATGTTAGTGGTTGCTGTGATCATACCAAGCAGTAGATATAAAATGATATGGGAAGGAACCCAGAATCAAAATACGTAATGGTGTCCAACCAACCAAAACATTGTTGTTGTGCAGGACACTGCAAACTTGGTGAAGCAAATAACAGTATGCTGTGAGACCTAGTCTTTGCCAAAATCAAGGAACAAAGAGAAGGACACCGTTTCATTTGATAGTGAAGCGAAAATGGCTTCCAACAGCGAAAGGAGACGGTCAAATGAACAAAATTCGCATGTTGAACACGCCCAAAAGAAAGGGCAACAGAAAGCGGTCGAGACTTTAGTTCTAGTAGCTAAGAGTTTCAATGAGAATGTAGCTGAACCTAGCAAACCTGACAAAAGAGCGTACCTGACTGGCAGTTGGTAAAAAAATAACAAGGAATATAAAAATGAAAAGGGATCCTAACTTGCCTGAACAACCACTCTAACAAGGTGACTCACATACGTAGGACAGCAAAGGGTGACCTCCTACTGGTGTAAAGAGAAGATGTATACACACAAGAGCTTGGATTCCAGACTGTATTAGAAAATGCCTCTTGGACTGATGATGTTATGGTCGCAATTAAAGACATTGATGAGGCCACATTAAAGACTGAGGTACATAAGGCGATTGAAGATACATTTGTGGTTACGGAAGAACTACCGATAGGCTGAATCAAGTCACTGAGATCTGCCTATAGAGACACCCAAACAGCAGTGATGGTTGTGACAAGTTCGATAGCTAAAATGATGAATACGAGAGGCAAGGTATATACGTATTGGGCAGCTTATCTTTCAAAATCGCGGAAAAAGGTGACCCTAAAGTGTTTCAAGTGCTGGCAGTATGGACATATAGCCAAATCATGTATTTGTAATGAGGATCGCTGTGGCCATATGAACAGCCGCCATATGAGCCTGTGGCAGACGAATTAAACATGAGATGGATAATAACCTTATTGAGGGATTTGTTCGGGGAAAAGTTGTCGGCTTACATATCTACAGTTGTTATGTACCACCTACAGCCACAATTAAAGAGTTTGAGTATTTCTGATTGCTCTTGATGCCCAATTGCAAAACCCTATTATCATTTCTGGTGATTTTGCCTGGAATTGGAAAGGATACAAATAGAACAGGGGTGGCGGTACTAGAAACATTCTTCTCAATAGACGTTGGGCTGCTCAATGCTGGTGATACGCCGACTTTTCGTAAAGGTAGTGCCTCCTCTGTGACTGATCGGACGTTTCAGCAGCTGCTTGATGTGAGTGATGATAATACGTGAGAAGTCAGCAAACATTACACGCATAGCGAGTATCAAGCCATACTTTTGCAAATAAAATTGGAAGGGGAAGTTGTACACATAAAACATGCAAGGAAGGCAAACACGTTTGAGGAAGATTTATTTCCGCTATTCCTGGACAACTAAAACCTCTCTGGAACTGCTCATACGAAAACAAAACAGATGATGAACATGATTACTGACGACTGCAATGCAACTTTGGAAAAAAGAAAAATAGATGGTCGTCGTCCACCAGCATGCTGGTGGAATAAGCAGATCGCACAATTGCGCCGGATGTGCCATCATGCAATGAGAAAATACCAGCGTGCCTGGGGTACAGACTTCCATCCTAGCCGTGGATTAAACCTAGATGCTCGAAAACAATTTAAGCAGGCAGTCAAAGCAAGTAAGCGTTAATGCTGGGAGGATCTATACAGTAAAATGAATTGTAACCCAATGAAAGACCCTACAAAATTGTCATGAATAGGGTCAGAAATTCCAATGTTTTGCCTTCCAACTGCCCAGTGACACTAAACCAAATTGTAACCGTATTTTTCACGCAGCAAACTTGTGTGATCCCTACCGTAGGTGTAGTATTTGACACAAATGAAATTCCCTTGGTATTCAAAGAAGAGCTCATCTGGACCTGAAAATATTTCAAATATTGCGTTAAAGCTCCCATGCGTGCTAAACCTGAGGAATTTAGAGAAATTTACAACACATGTCGGAAGGAGGGTGTATTCCCGGAACAATAGATGAGGCAGCGTTTGGTGTTGTTCCCAAAAACAAAGAACTTTTCAGGAGAGCCATCATCCTACCGAGTTTTCTGCATGCTGGATATTCGGCACGTGATTGAAATTACCAACAAAGCTACTTTTGGCAGAAGATGGGAGGAGGGCTCTATCTACGCGTTCAACTCGGCCAAATGGAGCCATATTCAAAATGATCTACATGTGTTGCAAGTACCAGTGTACATAAGGAGGATCATTACAGACTATTTTTACAATAGAGTGCTGATATATTTACAGGTGACGGTGTCACAGAATTAAACGCTACGGGTGGTGTACCCCAAGAATCAGTACTGTAGCCATTAATTTGAAATATTATGTACGATGGCGTTCTAAACCATTATAATTATCAAAAGATGGTTGATTCCATTCGGACTCCAACTGGCCTATCATAAAACTGAAGCAGTCTTAATTACTGGTAGGAAGGTGAAAGAAACTATAAATATTGACATTAGCATAGTCACAAGATCCTCGCAGTCGTCATTACGATATCTGGGTGTTGAAATTGATGCTTAAACTTTAAAGATAGGACATACGTCGTGAACAATCAGGGAGTTGAGCATTAAAGTGCATTAAGACTCTGACAGAATAGCAAATACGCTGGAATATTTCGAAAAAGTGCCGGTGGACCGATCGGCTCGTATCATCCATCGAAAAGTGAATGAATAGGCGGCATGGGGAACTTAACTACTACATAACGCAGCTGTTAAGTGGGCATGGCTTTTTTAGTGCATACCTTTATAGATTTAAGGATTCCGACACACTAGAGTGTCCGGCTTGTAAAGGGTCACAGAAAGATGTGGAACATGTCGGGTTGAGATGGTATTTACAAATTCAAGTAGAACTCAGTCACATCGTACAAGGAAATCATCGTTGGACAAACAACTGATTATGAGCTGGGATTTCATATATTGATTTTGCTTCTCCTCAAGCTGAACCACACTTATAACCTTCCTGCGAGACGAATCCGATTTCCACTTGAACTCAGATCAAAATATATTTTCTACGATATATGGTACTACCATTGATGCAGTTTTTTCAAAGAAAATTAAAAAAGTTAGAGTGTACAGTATATGTATCTTATTTTAGCTACCATAACCCAATTTTGCCGATTATACCGAAAGAGAACAATTTGACGGTAATAAACCAATGAAAAAATCTACACTGCACGTTGGATTTATAAACGTTTTGGTGTTTTATTGATGCATCGAATTTAAAATTTGGTTAGGTATAAATTTTCGAATAAAATTAAATTCTGGCACGGTTTTTAAGCATCAAATTTTTTACATTTATTTTATATGTTTATATATGGATTTTTTTTTTTACATAATACATAAATCCCTAATTGGTACTTTCGCAAATTCGATTTACCATTTAGAATGCTGTGTATGTACAAATAATGTATAGATTTAAATTGATGTTCTATACATGATTAAATGTCAATAAAAAAATTTATATCTAGACCATTAAAATGTATGTACAAATATTGATTTAAATGTTGCAAATATGTACACAAACACATTCTATATATGCATACATAAAATTACAATAAAATTTATTTAATTACATGTACCATAATTACCATGGACATATACATATATGTTGAAAACACCATAAATTTAGGTCATTTGTGTTTAGAGTATGCCAAAACCAAAAAAAAAAAAAATGTAGCCTGTTAATTTTTTGACTGATGCAGTTATCATAAATTATTAAAATTTTAATTTGTTGGCCCACAAAATTATATCACATAACATAAAAGTTATCGCGCACCGAACTTTGTATCATGCTTGTACCACGATAGAAAAAAAAACGCGCTATAAAAACTTTTAGGGATTAAAAATATTCGATTTTAATAAAATTTATGTACTGTGCGGTTTTTCAATATTAAAATCTATGTTATATAGCTATATCGAATCTCATTGCTATTCTACAAATCTACAATTATAATTGCTAACTATATCTGAACATATATGTATACACACAATATAGTGCTGTGCCATTGGTTGTTGCAAACTCTATAAAATATCTATTTAGTTGTTGTTTGCTTATTTTAATCTGATTTTAATTATCTATCAAAATGACATTTTTTTTGTTTTTAATATGCAAGAATTTTCTGTATTTACTCGTTTATGGCTGCTGCATTCTGGTACGCTGTAAATATTTTATAATTTGGTTTTTACGTACAATATATCCATCTAGCGACGGAATAATTAAAAACATAATAGTTTTTTTTTTTTTATTAATATTTGCATAAAACTATAAGCGATTTTAATAAGAATCGGATTACAGGCATATAATATCGCACTTTTTTGGTTTATAGGCCTGAGATTATTATTATAATTATGGAAGGGAAATAAATGACTTGACTTCGCACAAACTTGAATAAAGGATTATTATTGAGTATTTTATTACTTTTAAGATCGTAGAGATTTTTGGTTTTTACGCCACATTTTTTACGGGTCTATATATTATCAAAAATATGACTCCAATGTGATTTCGATCTAAAAACTCTTATTGTTCTAGACAATCTTTGATACAGACTATTAATACCGAATTATTGTCATATAACACAAACGCGTATAATTTGTGCATTTGTGTTCATTCCAAAGCGAACTAAAAGGTGGATTTGTAATGTTTAATCAATTTTCTTAAAATCTAATTTATAATAATTTTGAAGTTTTGTCAAATAAAGTATATGGATCATTCCGGGGTCGATCAATGATCGTTGAAGAGATCGGATGTGTTTTTTCCTTTCTCTTCTTTTTTCAAATTTTAAATTTTTTTTATTTTTATTAAGTTAATTTTTTTGGTTCGAGTAGTATTGTGCGTGTGTGTGTTTGTGCTATAAAGTGGATTGTGAACTCTGTCGTTTTCCCAGAGTACCGGTACCAATCAAAGCCAACTCAGGTGTGCAAATACGAGTCATTACGGCTCGCCAAGACCGGCATAGTTGTGTAAACGGGCCATGAAGGCTCGCTGAAACACGAATTTTATTAAATAATTTTACTATGATCTTTGTCTCATCATTCGTAGTCGTTTTTTATTTTATTTTTCAAAGTACATCATAAGTATATAACGAAAGTAAATAAAAGTTATACTAATTCGTACTGCAGGGGAAATGTTGGTATTTGTACATTTGTGTCAGTTTCATTTTATTTTATTTTATTGAATTTAGCATAAAGGAAATATATTTAATTTGTTGTTTTTGGTAAATTTTAATGTATTTTGTGTTCTTTGTTGGAGCATTTTTTTTTAAAATTTTCTTTTAAGTGTATAAGTGTAATATATAATATATCTGGATGGTTCTGAATGTCTCACATGTATTTGAAATCTGAATACATAGGTCCGGTTTGTTTAACTCGCTTTTTTATTTTTGTAAATACATCTACATATTATTATATTTGTGTATCAATGAATTTTGTATAAATTGTTATATATATGTACGGGTTATATTTGGATCTAATGTAGGAGAGTGTTTTCGGTATTGGAAATTTGATTTTTCGGTATTGAAAATGTTTTTTTCTCCATACCTGTGTTGTTGTAATAGAGTGATCGGTTTTTCGTGTGAGTTTTTATTGTTGAATTTGGTATTTCAACCAAAAATATTTTATTGTTTGAATTTGGTAAAGCGAATGCGTGCTTGGTTTTTGTATTGATTATTAATTTGGAGTGTGATATGATCGTTGTTCCTTATTGGAGTTGTAAAGATTGGTTTTTGTTGTGTTGTTGGGCTATCTACATTCGGGAGGATTTAGTTTTGAAATGTTATGTTGTTGGTTTTATTATTAATTTACATTTATTGGATTTCTTATTATATTTGACTTCAATGAATCGGTTGGTTTCTTAATGAGGTGTAATAGTGGGGGTTCTTGCTCACGAGGCTGTATCAATGGTATAGGCTGGTGCGGCTGGCCTCACGGTGCCCCGTGGTCCGATCGGACCAATTTTCGATCACTTTTTTGAGTATATGGAGTCGTATCTCGCCGATGACATCACGAATGTTGGCCTTCAAATGCTCAATTGTCTCTGGTTTGTCGGCATAACACTTGTCTTTAACGGCGCCCCACAGAAAATAGTTCAATGGTGTTAAATCGCAGCTTCTTGCCGGCCAATTGCCATCACCATTTCTGCTAATTAAACGGCCATCAAACGTTTGACGCAATAAATCAAGATGTTTGGCAAGTTGCACCACCCGGTTGAAACCAAACATCGTTCACATCAATACCACGAAGAGCAGGCGCAAAAAATCGGTTATCGGTAATGGCTGCACCGTCCTTATTTTCAAAGAAATATGGGCCAATGATGCCTCCGCTCCACAAGCTTCAACAAACAGTCCCTTGTAATGAGTGCATTGGCTTCTGTAAGATCACGTGTGGGTTTTCTGAGCCCAAAATTCCGCAATTTTGCTTATTAACGTACCCACCAATATGAAAATGAGCTTCAAAGAGTGCTCGAGGGTTGGTCCGATCGAGATCGAGTGGCGTGCTGTGGGGCTAGCCACGGCGGCCGAATGAGTGAAATAATGTTCCGTCTCTGGTCGGAGCGGTTGTACTTTGCGGCAGAGGGATGGATTTGGCAAGGTTTCGAACCGTTTTTGTTTTGTTGCATTTTTAGGTTTAAACTTTTAAATGGCCCACCCGTTATGTATCGTACGTACTTGTGTGTTCATTTGGTGGTGTCTCACTAGTGCGATTTGTGTTTTTCAGTGTAATTGCGGCTTGGCTGTCGGGCTTTCATTGATTGGTGGCCGATTTTTGGTCGACTTGCATTGGAGTTTGAATGGACTGATTGTAGTTTTAATCAGATAGGTATGATGTGTTATGTGTGTGTGTTTTCTTTCGGATGGTTGTAGGCGGTGTTGGTTAGGAGATTTCGTTGGTGATTCCAGGTTGGATTGGTGTTTTGGATTTTGTTCAAAGGAGTGTTCCCCGCAGGTTGAGGTAAGGTGGTGGTGTGAATGGGTGAATCCGGGCATTTATGCATGTGTGAGGGCTTCTAAATGGAAACATAATGGCCCAATTAATGGTTCCGCATCCATTGAGGGTGATCTTAAGAGCTGTGGTCTTGCGTGAGGTGAGGTGTTTGTGGTCTTGTTTGTGTTCGAGATAATCGGTCTGTGTGAGGATAGTTTATTGGATTTCTTGGTTAAGGGTTGGTTTTTTGGGATCTTGCTGGTACTCTTGGAGGTGATGGTTGCGGATGGTTTGGAGTTGTTTTTTGCGCCGTGCGATCGTTGGATTCAGATGTGTGCGTTTGAACATGTGCATGGGTGTTCTTTTATTTGTGTGTGTATGTGCCTGCTCGGGCCGTTGCATGCGTGTGGTTGTGTTGGAATGATACGTTTTCTTTCATTATTGTTTGTTTTGTGTGAGGATGCAGTGGGAGTTGTTCCAATGTGGCTTGGTACTGCAGAGAGCTTGATACTGCAGTGCAATCCAGTCTGGTTTTGGAGGTGGGTGTGTATTGGTGTTGCGTATAGGTGGTAAGGTTTGATTTTGTCAGTATATTATACCTGTTATGCGGATGCCTTACTTTGTTGTATTGTTGTCTGGTTGTATTGTTGTATTGCTGTGTCATTTCATTGTTGTTAATTTTAGAATTTGTATGTAGTATTGTTATATTATTTTGTTATTGTGCTTCAGTATTGTTATATTTTTGTGTATTTTATGTTTTTATATTAGATAAATTGCTGAATTTCTGTATTTCTGTATTATCATATTATTATATAATTGTGTGGTTATCTTGTTATATTGGAGTGAACAAGAAATATACATTTAGTGGTTGTTGGCAATAGTTCGCTTTTGGCCCACAAGAGAGGTATGTATTTTTGACTTTCACGGTTTTGCTGCCATGGCCAATGAACGCAGTATAAAATAGAACGGATGAGGCGTTTTGTTTCGATTATATATTGCCCAAAAGCAGAGAAGTGTGAATGTGCAATAAATGTGGAGAGTCGCCCGGGTTCACTTTCATTTGTCCGCTGCATGGAATGTGGAGTGGTGTTCTGTTGTTGCATGAGGAGTGGAGTCACAGAGTATGGGTGGTTGGAATGTGGATGACAGGATGGTCAATGGGATTGAATGATTTGGTTGCATAGCATAGTTGCAGTGTTGTTGAGGTTGTTGTTATTTTTGTTTAAGTTGGTGGGGTCTCTATGGGATTGAGATCGAGTATTTGCGGTTAGTCTATTGTAGCTTGATCCAAATCTTTGGGAGGTTTGATTGTAAACTTGCTTTTGTAGACTGGAGCATTGTCTTGCTGCAGTGGTAGGTCTGTTCTTGTCAATTTTCACCCGGAAGACATTGCATATTTATTAAGGGCCTCCAAATATGTGCTTGAAGTAACTTTTCCCAGCAGCATTGTGAGATCTTCTGTGACATTATAGCTAAAACACCCCAAACCATTACTTCACCTTCTCCGCTGTGCCGAGTTGGCATTGTTATGTTACCAAAGTCTCTTTATTGAGGTGTCAAATAAAAATATTTTTTACGTAGCTTCCATCTAAAGAAAAGAACGATTCGCTGTTTCATAATATTATCCGCCAGAACTTGGAAGGTTTCGCTAAATAGGTATGAGAAAAGTTTATTTGGTTTTTGATTCTTCTGGCTTATAAATGGCTTCTTTTTATATTCGCTTCATTTTTGAGACTAATTTTTATTTCTCTTACATACTTATTATCTTACTTAGAACAGATTTTCCTGTACTCAGAGGGTCTCTGCACAAGCAGAGTCTTCCTTTTGAGGCATTGTATTTCTTTTACGCTCCCTTCCTTTAGGCAATTAAGGATTTTGGATTTTCAAATTTGGTACATCACCAAATTTATGTGGCAGTTTGTATCTGTATTATTACAACTATATTATTATATTATTTTATTATATTATAAGGTAAATTTATATTTATAAGGTATATAAATTAGATATTCGGTGATTATATGACGTATTTGTCGTAAAGCGGTTAATTCAATTGATTTTTAATGTTTAATCAAATTTTAACAAATCTAATTTATATTATTTTATAATTTTTATAATTTCTTATTTTTATTAATGTAAAAAATTAATTAATTGTAAATTTCAGGTAAAAACTAATCCAATTTATTACAGCATATGGCTTGTAGTAATTATATTATTTATGTTATTATATTAATAATTAATTAATTTGTAATTTCAGATTAAAAATTAATTCTATTTCTTACAGCCTATGGCTAAGAGCAATTAGTTCATTATTAGATTTTGTTTTCAGGAAACCTCTGCAGATTACAGATGTATGGTGGCACACTGGAGTTGCTGATAAGAGATGGCAGAATGCAGAGCAGTACAACAAAAATGTGATTGTCTTACACTAACAGTAGTTTGAATATTGGCTACCGAGAAATCGGACCAATTATGTCATAACTAACATACTTTTCCTTTCCCTAATCCACAAAAATTTACTAACTATTAGCCGCCAAGGTGTCTGTAACCGGGTCGATCTCAATAATTTAACTAGTATCCTTCCACATCCTTCCAAGTATATGTAAAAACAGGTGTACTGTGGGCCCGGCGCTTTCCGGGATAAGCTGCTTAATGCTTGGCAGTACATTCAAAATCAATCAATCAATCAAAAAAAATAAAGTATATGGATCATTCCATATGGAATCGTACATGAGTTGCACTCGATGTCTCAAAAATTGTTTGAACTATATTTATTCGATTTATAAGTAAAAAAAAATATTTTAGACGAAAATTTTTTTCCCTCTCTCTCTCTCGAGTTACACTCTCTTAAAGTTTTTACTTTTTCAATGAGTTTTGGATACATGTATTACATTTTTGATCATATTTTCGGAACGGTTTTGCTGATTTAAGTTTGTCAACGGTTTCTTAAAGCTACAAGAATATAAACAATTATAAAACTATTAGTTTTTAATAAGTTTCAATTTTAAAAGTTTAGTGATTCTTTGGATCTGTATTTCTTGTTATCTCGATAACAAAAAAAGTATATTTTCTTTAAATTTTTTATATTAAATCACTTGTTAATCATGACACTTTATTTTGTGAAAAATTCACTAGAACAAATATTTTGAGATAAAGTCATTTAAACTCAAATGTGTATATTCTTCCGTACTGAAACTTATCTATTTTCAGAATTTTCTAAATATATAACTTTTGTATAAACTATAACTAAATATTCAGCGTAACCGAAGAAGTTTCAGATACAAGTAGCAGTCACACCACACCAGAAGAAAGAGAAATCAACTGACAAGATTCAAATTGAGGAAAATAAAAGTATACTGCAGGCTAACCAAGTTATAGGAACATGTGGATTAAGCCCATTAAATAAAAGAAAATTGGGGAGCAAATCATATGGAGAGGAAAAAATACAGAGGGTATCTTCAATTTTGAGTCTTGCAATTCAAATTACAAATCCAAGCATCCCAAGTTCCATTGGCATCAGTTTTATTAAAAACCAATTGGATTCCTGGATTTTCAATTTAAAAGAAGCATTCAAAAAGGAAAAGAAACAAAATCAAAAGATGCACTTGCTAACCACATTACCTGCTAGTTGGAGCCAAAGGCGTATAGAAGAAGAATTTGGAGTAAGCAGATACACAAGCAAGCAAGTAAAATAGCTAGTTGCTACCAAAGGACATTATAATTACCCAGATCCTAGTAAGGGTAATCCGTTATCAGACAATATAAAAGTTAGAATTTTGGAATATTATTACGACAACGAAGTAAGCCGAATTTTACCGGGCATTAAAGATAGAGTGAGCGTCCGTGAAGGCACAATAAAAGTTAAAAAAAAAACTAAGAGGTTGATGTTGCTTAACCTAAAGGAAGCATACCATAAATACAAACAACAAAATGAATATGATCGTGTCGGATTTTCAAAATGTGCAATAGAACGACAAAGATAACGCGTTTTGCCAGGTGCTTTAGGGACGCATTCAGTGTGTGTTTGCATTACACATCAAAATTCAAATTTAATGTACTCAGCTGTCTTCAATTTAGTGCAACCGAGCGGTACCAAAGAAGTTTTATAATATGTAATGTGCAATGTTGAAAATTATGATTGCTGCACAAATATTGCAATACAAAGCTTGATGATTTCAAAGTGGAGATCCAACAAAAATTGGACGAACAAGGTATAGAGGAAATTAGGTGCCATACATGGATGCCACAAGATCGGTGCAACCTCGAAGAAATTATAAAGTCAACGGAAGAATTTCTTGAAATTTGGAGGGGATTGTTAGTTAAACTAAAGATACACAGTTTCACTGCTAAGCGACTATCTGGGTATCTTCGAGAAAGAAAGGAAAACATTTGACAGGTAGAATACGTTAATATTTGCGATTTTGCTGAAAACCATTTGTTTCTAACACACGAAGAAGTACAATCAAGTCACTGGAATAACCAACAAGTAATAATATTTCCGATGGTTGTCTATATTATAAACAAAATGATGAGCTAAAACACGTAGCATTTGCAATGATATCGGAGGAACTTAAACATACTACAAGCCAAGTATACCTTTTCCAGAAGAATCTGTTAAATTTTATCAATTCTAATAGTTTCCTGCACCTACAAAATTTACTTACTTTTTTGATGAATCACCAGCATAATTCAAAATTAAAAAAAGTTTCGTTAACATATACAATCACAAAGTGGACTTCAATATAAAAGCAGAATGGGCGTTTTTTGTTACAGCACATGGAAAAAGAGCAGCTGATAAAGTTGGTGGAACTATTAAAAGACTAGCACGAGCGGAATCGTTGAGAACGCTAAACGGAGCACGTTTCTCCAATGCTTGCGATTTATTCAATTGGGCAAAGGACAACATCCCTGGTATACATTTTGGTTACGCATCCATTGAAGAACAAAAAAAGGAAGAAATCAATTTGCGTTCACGTTTCAATAATATACATTTTTTTCATGGAACCCAAAACATACATAATGTAATCCCGAGTGATGATGAATATTTTATGTAAACCATATTCAAAATGTAAAGAAAGCCATTTTAAAACACTTAGTTTAAATAAAAATACTATAATATATTTAACACACACATAAACTTGTATTTTTTATTTTTAAATATTTGTATTATAGTTTGCTAAAATGTAGTAACGTTTACTAACAAAGTTTAAAGACAATTAGAGTAGGAAGAAATATAAACTATTGATTTCAAAGGCCTGTATTGTGCCAAGCTGATTTTTTCACAGGATAAAGTGTCATTATTAACAAGTGATTTAACGGTTATATAAAAAATTTAAAAAAAAAAACACTTTATTTGTTATTGAGGTAACAAGAAATACAGATTCAAAGAATCACTAAACTTTTAAAATTAAAACTTATTAAAAACTAATAACTTTTTAATTATTTATATTCTTGTAGCTCTAAGAAACCGTTGAGAAACTTAAAATCGGCCAAACCGTTCCGAAAATATGATCGAAAATGTAATACATGTACCCAAAACTCCTTGAAAAAGTGAAAACTTTAAGAGAGTGTAACTAGAGAGAGAGAGAGAGAAAAAGAGAGAGAGAAAGGGAGAAAAAAAATTGTCTTCTACAATTATTTGTCATAAAAGGGTTACTTCAATTGATTTGTAATATTTAAAAAAATTTTTTAAAATCTAATTTATATTAAATTTAAAGTTTTGTGTCAAATAAAGTGTATATAAATTAAATATTCCTCATCTATATGACGCTCATTTATATTGCTCATAAAACGGTTAATTCAATTAATTTTTAATATTTAATCATTTTTTTTAAAATCAAATTTAGTTTTTTGTCAAGTCAAAATTACACTAATCAATTTTAGCAGCATGAAGCTGAAATAATAAATTTGTACTTTTCAAATGAAAATTAATGCCATTTGTTACAGCCTACCGCTTGGAGAAATTAGTTGATTAATAGTTATTGTTCTTAGAATCTTTATAGATTACAGTTGAATGGTGGCACACTCGATTTTCTGATAAGAGACGTCAGAATGCAGAGCAGTTCAGTATAATTGTGATTGTCTTGTGTTAATAATAGTTAAACATTGACTTTCCCGAAAACGAACCAATTCTTTCTTTACTAACTAACCTTTCCTTTCCCAACATCACAAAAAAATGTCGATCACTTAGGTGTCAGTAACTGAGTCAAGTCGGTCATAACTTACATTCCTCTAACTCCTTCGGTTTTGTTTTAGGTAACACGGGTGTATGATGGTGCCCGCGGCAATCCGGAATTTTCTTTGGTCTTTGGTCGTACATTCTAATCAATTAATCAATCAATCACTTTTGGAAGGTGTGGGTGAGTCTCAATAGGGTAGGGAATGGTTTATGATCGCAACTTGTAACGGCAGGTTCTCTATTGTTGTAACTATGTGGAGTCCGCCAATTGAATCTAATATAGCTCCTAGTGGTACCATCCGGACAATGACTTCCGTCGGCATGTACCATAAAGTCGTTTAACGGAAATTATTAAGGAATATCACGAGGGAGCTAGTGGAGGACACTTAGGAATAAACAAAACCCTTGCTAAGATACGTCAGCGGTTTTATTGGTTAGGGTGCAGACAGTCGGTGGTTCAAAAATGTGATCTTTGTGCCGCCGCCAAGGAACCGGTTCGGAAAAACGAGGAGCTTTGCAACTGTATAATGTTGAGGTACCCTTTAAAAGAATCACCATATGGCAGGTCCATTTCTGACTACCGATAATAGAAACAAATTTTTTTTCCCTGTATCTCCAATTTTTAGGAGCATAGGGCGTCCACTATTCTGAACCATCTTACTCTATTTGGAGCTATTGCTTTTATTTCCGCCCATGATTTTCCCAGGTGTTTTGCTTCTGCTAGCATCGTTCTCTTCCATGTCATTGCTAGCCTTCCAACCTTTCTTTTTCCTTGTGGATTCCAGTCTAATGACATCCTCGCTATATAATACTTGATGTCTTCCTCAGTGTGTGGCCAATCCATCACCTTTTTCGTCGCTTTATTTCGGCATCAATGTCTGACTGACATGTTGCTATGTGCAGATTGATGTTACTAATCGTGTTAGGCCAGAAGCACTTAAGTATTCGTCGAAGGCATTTGTTTACGAATACCTGTAGCTTCTGGATGATTTTTCCAGTATGCTTCCATGTCGCACACTCATACAGTAGTACCGATTTCACACATGAGCTGAACATTCGTATCTTAATCTTGCGCGACAGGACAGAAGTATTCCAGACTTTGTGTACAGACTTCTTTCCATTTCAGTGGAATTCTCCCAGAATTCCAGACTTCTTGAATTATTGATGTTAACATGCTTGCAGTTTTAGATGAATTTCCTTTAAATATTTCGGGGGTTAAATTGTATGTTCCAGCGGCCTAATTGCTCTTCAGTCTACTAATGACATCTTTAACTTCCCGTTCCGTTGGTGGATGGGTGATGCTAGTTTCGTTATTGATGTCAATTGATGACTAGAGATTTTCGGGGTCGGCGACGACGTCTTCTTCGAAATATTCCTACCATCTCTTTAATTGCGCTTCATCTATTGTTAGTACTTGACCATTAGCATGCCTTATAGGTGGTTTGTTTGTAATTTTACCAGTGACCTTTCTTACACACTGGTGTAGTGCTCGCATATTTTGGATTGCTGCTGCCTCTTCAGCAGCTTTGAGAAGGCTTTCTGTATATTATCTTCGATCATTCCTTGCCATCTTTTTTACTTGACGCGCTGTTTTCTCGTATCTACGTTTCACCTTCCGTGTTATGTTGGCACATTTGCAACTTAAATTGACGGCGCTCCTCAACTTTCTGCCATGTATCATCACTGATCCAAGGTTTCCGATTGTAGTCTCTGTAGCCGAGTACGTCCGTGGCATTCTTGATGTAGGCTTCTTCTGTTTGGTTCCATCTTTCTTCTATATGCGTGGCTTCAGACTGAAGATTGAATTAAAGCGTTTCGTTTGGGGTGTTTGGGACGGGAAGTACCGGGTTCGAATCCCAACGGGGGAGGGTTGCAAAAGAGATTTTTCATCACCTGATTTTGATCGGTGATGACGGTGAACACAACTATGACCCCCTGTTGGAGTGCAGAATCCATGGGCTGAACCATCGTCCATGTCAGTGCAGGCTGGCTGGAGCAATGCAATGTGCAGATGGATTTAAAATCGAACCTGTATTCGTGCGTCCTCAATTTGGCTGGTGACGGCAGGACGTAAAAATTAACGTAGGACGTTAAAAATTAACTGCAAAAGTGTTGGGAGAGCTTCAGCCCCAGAACAGATTGCAGAGTTCAGAAACAAAAAAAAACAACCGTTTCGTTGAAAGTGTTTCTTGTTTTAGTGTCTCTCAATCTATTTGTGTTAAATTTCCTCCTATTTGTCTTTGAATGTTTCACAGCTGCTGGCTTGATTTTAAATTGTGCTATTATCAATTGATGATCGCTGTGTACATCTGCGCCTCTCATTGTTCTTACATATTGAAGTGATGTGAGCAATTTTTTATTGATCATTACGTGATCTATCTTATTTTTAGTTCTGCCATCCGGTGATGTCTATGTGTATTTATGTATATTTTTGTGTGGAAACCTGCTACCGCCTATGAACAATTGATTTGTGATACAGAAGTAGACAAGTCTTTCTCCATTGTTATTTCGCACAGAGACCAATGCATTTCTTCCCATGATAGTGGTTAGGTTGATGTTTTCTGTACCGATTTTTGCATTGAAGTCTCCTTGTATGGTTTTGACGTCATTTCTGTGCATTCTCGCTATTGTGGCTTGTAACTGCTCGTAGAACTCATATTTTGTTGTATCTTCTGCATCTTCTGTTGGAGCATAGCACTGAATGATAATTGTGTCTCTTATTTTTGAATGGAACCTTGCCACTATAATTCTGCTGTTAACTGGTTGCCATTCCATCAATGCTTTGAAACAAAAATATGTGCTAGTTATAATGCAATATTTCACCAAATGACAGGAGGTATATCCACTACCAAACCAGGAAACTATTACCAAGGACCAAGGAAGAAATTTTGAAGAAAAGGGAATACACCAGCTAAGACGATTTCCGGAAATAATCTTCGCCTGCCTAGAGATTTTAAGTTTGGGGCTGTTCTAGCAGCTGCATTATGCGGACAAGATTATATAGACCAGGGGAAAGAATAAATTAATGAGGTACATCAGTTTGTACGAGATAAAATACGGATATCAAGTGACAAAATAAAAACTGGATATGACATACAAGCAAATCACAAAGGCTTCGAAAATGGGTAATTGATATGGCTTCATAACCCGCAACGACGAAAGAATTTGTCACTGGAACTACAGTCAACATGGGAGGAACCTTACTCTATTATTACAACAATGAACGGCGTGATTTGTAGGATCAAGAAAGGGGACGAGGAAAACCAAAAGTGGTGCATCTCGAGCAAATGGCACTCTATAGAAGAGAGATTTGGAGAGCTTTGGGATCAGTTTGGGACGAAAGCAGGTTTAGGTGGGGGGAGTGTAACGATACCATCTAGCGTGCGATAGCACAACTCTAAATATCTTACGATTTATGTAAGGTTAAACCTAGAGACATCTTTTAAGTAACGATAGTACTAATAGTACTAACAATTGAGCAAATAAAATAAAGTAATGATATCTCGATAGAAGTAGAATGTTCTAGATGCACGTAATTTGTGTATATAAGCGAAACGATGTTGAAGGCAAAAAAGAGTTGTACTTTAAACGCGAACAAGTATAGATTAGCGAGTAGCCCCCACCAGTGGTAAGCTGTTAAACTAGTGAAATTAAAGTGTTATTAAAAGTGGATTATTGTGATTGAAAGAAAGAAAGATTGTATAATTTTATGTGAAAATTATTGTGTGTAAGAATAAAACATTATTTGCAGTGGAAACTGTTGTGTAGTGTTTATTAGTTTGTGAAGTGTTGTGTACTTGTTTGTGAACCATGTCTGACCATTTTTTTCGTAGCTTTTGCCACGGTTCAATTATCTTCGCATCAACGTCGACTTTGCTACAATATAACATTATAACATTTTGATATGTGAAATTTGTTTAAACTTAAAGTGTGCATCTTTATGGTTGTATACATTATACATATGGTCAAAGAATGGAGAGTGGCGAAGAAACTCTCCTTTTGGACCATCGGTATGTGACGTTTAATATTGGCATTCATCTTGTTACCCGGAAAGCCTTCAGGAATCCTAGAATGACTAACTGAAACCAATACGGGGAAGTATTAGTACGACTCCTACCGACTGATGCTCTGAAACCCCCAGCCACAGAAAAGGAGCTTGATTTCCTAGTGGAGGAAATCACAAGCGCCTGTAACTTGTCCTTGGATACTACCTGCCCCAAAAGAAAAGGCCCTAGGGAAGCTCAAGATTGGAACTCATATTAGAAGCACCTTAGAAAGTATAAAAAGGAATTAAGAAAGGTAGAGAGAAGTTCTTGGAGAACATTCTATGATAAAACGGAAGGTGTTTATCCCAGGTAGTGTGGATGTGTCGACGGAGCTTGGTAGGAGTAGGGAAAAATTATCGTCGGGGTGCCCGAAGCAAACTGTGTGCAAAAACCGGATCCTATGGGCAATAAACGGCTTTAGACCCTATAAATCTGCAGGCCCGAACGGTACCATTCCAGTGGAATTGCAAAAACACTCGTCGAGCATTCTCCCATGGCTGGATGTGATCTTCAGGGGTGTTTAAAGCTTAATTATATTCCTACGAAATGGACGGAGGTTAGTGTGATTCTTATCCCGACAACGGGGAAGAATTCACAGGCCTACCAAACGGATTTATAACCTATAACCTATATTATTGTTACCTATAACTCTATCATCCTTTCTGTTTAAAACATTGAAAAGACTGATTGACGTGTACATACGTGCAAAAATAAAACCTCAGCATGCATACTGAAAAGGGAGAACTATGGACACGGCTTTGCATTCTCTGATGCGAACAATTGAAGAATCAATCCACTCGAAAGAGTACTGTACCTCGATATAGAGGGCGCCTTTAACAATGTCAGGACGGAGGCAGTGTCGTATCACCTCTTCTCTGGAACATAGTAATTAATGGATTTTGGAACTGGAGAAGGAGGAAATATGGGTGATAGCGTTTGCAGATGACGTAGCGATCGTGATATCGAGGAGGCACCTAAACATGATTAGGGAAGTCATACAACACGCGCTCTTAATCATTACAAAGTGGGCTGGATATAAATCCATCCAAAACAGAGCTTATACTCTTCACCAAGAAATACCGGTAGTGGCCCCTCTTTCCTTAAAAGATACGGCACTGGCCCTTTTTGATAAGGCAAGATTTCTGGGCATAATTTTACACAGTAGGCTAAATTGGAAGCCCAATATTTTAGAGAAAGTAAAGAAGTCTACCATGGCTCTGTACTCATGTAGGAACGCCGTCGGTAAGAGATGGGGTTTAAAACCAGAACTGGTACACTGGCTCTTCACCGCTGTAGTCAGACCAATTCTGATGTATGTGTTGAGTGTATGGTGACCAGCACTAGACAATAAAACTTATAAAAATATGATAGAGAAGGTACAAGGAACGGCCTGCTTGCTTATAAGTGGGGCACTTAGGACAACTCCTACACGTGCTCTGGAGGCTATGCTCTACTTCTTCCTGTCAACAGCTTTGGTAAGCAGGGAGAGGCAACTACAGCTGCTCGTGTCTCTACCGTGTTTGAGTGGAAATGTCAACAAACGGGCCACTCGACGATTGGCAGTTCACTTAAGGAAAACTTGGCTAATAGTTACTACACAATACCGATTGTATGTTTTGGAAAAGGCTCCCGAACCCTTATTTGCTCAAGGGAATCCTAGTGGAACTGGTCCACGACAGAAACTAGAAGTGTACAATTCAACACTGACGGCTTTAAGCTAGACAGCAAAGTCGGAGCTGGAGTCCATTGTGACAAATTTAATGTGAATATATCAGTTCGTCTTCCTGATCACTGCAATATGTACCAGGCAGATGTGGTAGCGATTGAGGAAGCGCGAACTTGGTTGATGCATAATGTCATAACCACAAGCGATATAACAATTTATGTGGACAGCTTTTTATGGCGCTTAAAAAAGAGGCGATAGCCTCGGCACAGAAGAGGTGGAATAACACCATAACATGCAATGTAGCTCGGCAAATCTGGCCGAAACTGGACTTGAAACGCTCCACAACACTACTTTTCCTACGTAGACCTGACTTAAGTATAGTCGTGGGGGTGCTCACAGAACACTGTCTCATTGGGGAGCATGCGAGAAGGCTTGTGTCAATGGCAAATGAATTCTGCAGAAGCTGTATGAATGAGGAGGAGGAAGAGACTGTGAGCCACTTCCTCTGCTCATGTCCGGCGCTAGCTTACAGGAGGTACAAACATCTGATCAAATATTTTTTCGACGGCCTTATGGATCTCGAGAACTGCAATTTGCGAGATATTTTACGCTACATAAATGGTTCCAATGAAGGTGAAAGGAGAGTAGGACGTTTTGGTATCACAATGGACCGTCACCGGTCTAAGTGTGCATTAGCCACTCTAACCTAACCTAACCTATGGTTGTAAAATAACCATTTGTAAATAATCCGTCATTATTTATTCTCGTATTTATAAAGTTCATCATAATTTCTTCTGCCCCTAGAAATACAATAACTTCAATATTGTGCTTTGATAAAATAATTAAAAGGATATATCTTACGAATTTTAAATTTTTTGACAAACTCGTATCACAAAACAAATTTATTTTAAGAAAAATTTTAATGTTTCAATTACAAATTATGAATAAATTTTGTTTTGAATAACAAAACAAAAAATATCAACGCTTGCTTATTCTCATTAAAAATTAATTTGAATGATTTAGTCGACTCGAACACTAGAATTTTGCGTGACAGTGCTGCCTTTTGCGGAAAAATAATGAATTTATTTTTAAATAGTCGATTTAGAACGAATTCGGACATGATCTCAGTACTTACTCTGCGTTCCAGTTATCTTGAACCATAATTTTAGCGATATACTAGAAATTATTTTAAACTTGTCCTATTCAATTGTTGCTAAGTATATTTAAATGGTATAAATATCAAATATAAATAGTTCTATAACTTAAAATGGGGTCACCAATATAAAAAAAACCAACCCCTTCTGCAATAAACTACAACCAATGCATTCTCTCGTTCATATAATAAGAGACACACAATCAAACATTTCTTATTCAATTAGATATTCTATTGAGCATGAATATTCAAGACATGTCAATGTTATTATAATAAAAGGATGCTAATTGAATTTTCTTCGAACATTATAAAACATTTTAAATTGACGTTTCAACAGAAAATGAAAAAATCAAATCTGACATGTATAAAGAAAATTTTTTAATCTTTTATGTATACAATTTTCACAAAATAGGAAGATGATGTAAATTTTCTTTGGTATACATAAACGCTAGTTTTCGTTATTATTTACTATACATTATTCATCTTACGTATTACTACTGCTATCACTACTGTTACTATTAAGGTGGAGATGGTATTAAATTTTTTTATTTTCTAAATTAAAAATTACAAACGAACATGTTAGATTAGACGCGATGTAGGTAGTTATATTATAGGTGAGTATGATATATAAATATATAAGGTTGGTCGTGAAAAAGTTGCGATAAGTAGGTTTCATCGTTCCTGAAGTTTTTTGATTCAATCTAATAATTTCATACTATACTTTGTTGATTAAATAACATAATCTTGTTTCTTGGTACCAACATTATTCTTGTTAATTAAATTTAATCAAAATCGCATAAATTATTTATTTTTTAATTTAGTTATTTTGTAAAGCTGCTATAATTAGAAATTTATGTATAGAATTTGATGTATATGCGATAGCTATTGATTATAGTGCAAACCGACCTCTGCTTACATTATTGATTATATGTATGCTCAAAATGACAAAATGCGACTAGTATAATTTAGATTGAGCAGCAAAAGGTTTGTGATGCCATTATATGTCCTATAGGCTGCAAGCACGATACAATCTCAAACGCACTTCATGAAGTAGGTGAAACACGCAATCCTAGGTTTATCTACATGCTACTCCAGTAACTAGATCACAAATCTTTGGAAACCTGAGCAAAGCATTCAGCAAATACAGGAATTCTTTAAATTCCTGAAGATCCTAAGGAGACGAATCGATACTCAAGAATTAATGTTGTCAACTTATAATGATGGCCAGATGTTATTTTACTGTGGTAAGTTTAAGTAATAGTTGTCTAATCAATATTTATTAAGAAGCACTTCTAAACGTCGATACTAAAATGGCGGTAAAAAGCTTAAAAATCTTCTGCATCAAGACGAAAATGCAATTGAATCCACACAAAGTATGAAGTCATTATTGCACACATTATTATCACATTCACAACACTTTTCACCGCCATAGGTTATATGCAATCAACCGTTGGAGAAGAGTTGAAACCGTTGAAAGGCATGATTACAATAATATTAAAAGCTAAAGCCTCACCCAAATTTATTTTCCATTGATACCTTGGTAATATTAACAATTACAAGCCAGCTCCCTCCTTAAAACGTAAATGGCGATTTGAAGTCGTATGCCAAAATAAAATTAGCATACCCTACATTTTTTCAACAAGGAAAAATTGATCCTCATTGGGACTAAACACTTTTTCCATATCATTCAAAATGGACAGATTAAATCAAGTCCCACTAAACCTATTCTAAGCCAATAATATAAAGACATCCGAATTAATCTCAATGATAAATTCACCGAGTTTAGGAAACACAATGGAAAGCATTGCCGGAAGTTAAACAAGGTTTTAGAAGAAAGAGTCCAAACTCGAGCCTCCGAAAATCCTTTCACCAGAGTAAACACTTTGTGAGAATCATTTCATAAAAAATCTTGAACGAGACAAAGAAAGATGATTCACAGAAAGACTTTCGTTTATGAAATTACCTTGGGTGATTCACTTGCAGCGGCTGTTCAAAACCTTAGAGGAATGGAAATCAGATTTTTTTGTGATCCAGAATTTGCATAATTGTATCATGCATTTATGATCGATTATGAACCCCTTAATTACATGGAAGAAATATCAGCATCAGAAGCATCACAAAATTTTTGATCGTTTGATCAAAAAATCAAACATCAGCACATTTAGAGTTGTATTAGATGATTCCGCCAAATCAACATCAGGAATCATCCTGAATGATTGTCTCGCTTTCGGTCTTACGGTTCAATTTAATTAATATACAATCATTTTACGTTTTAGGGAACACAAGATAGTCTTCTCTGTCGATATTAAGCACATGTATTGTCGGGTGCTAGTGTCTCAATCTGACATATGCACTATCAAAAAATAGTTTGAAGATCTGTTCACTTATGCATTGGCTTCTACATCTTTTCTGGCTACTAGAGCAAATCCACAAGTTACTCAAAAACATTATTCGGAAAGATATTTTTGTTTTTGACTTGTTGCTAGCAAGCCACTTTAATGCCTAAATAAAATAAAGTTAACGATCATTGGTCCTTCGAGCCGGATCTACAGAACTGATTACCGATAATTGGACCACGTGGAAGATTAACAGAATCATTGCCAAGTGAACGGCATGTTTTTGGAGAAATTAGCTGGATACCAATATTATCAAACGCATATCGAGCATTCAGTTCATTCGTTTACTGTACCAATCTTCAGTAAACCAATCTCTTATTAGGACTAACTACCAAACATTAAACTATAATAGTGGCTGTGAAATATTTGGGCATTAGAAAGCAACAAAGCGTGTGAGTATAAAAATTGAAGCACACATAATCACCTGGATTGGACATCTTGGAGGGTTTGTTATAAAGAAGACCATCTATGCCAAATCGCGTACAGATACTACGCACCATGACAAAATACATACAGGTCTCGAGAAATTAAAGGATCATGACAAATCCTTCGTGAACTTTTAAGATGAGATTTTTACCCGCGAACCGGGATCAGCGCAATCAGATATCGTAACTATAGATGATAATTATAATCTTAGTGTAGCCACCTTGCAGAGATTCATGAGAGAAAAAAATGCCAAGTTGCGTACTAAACGGTACCATGTTGAACGCATCTGTCCCTGGGAATTTGGGGAACTTCCAACTACCATATTTGACATTACCAATTTTCGACGCTAAAGCGCGAGATTGGCAATCATTCTATGATTTGTTCACGACCACCGTGCAAGAAAATCAAAGCCTTTCGCCAGCGCCGAAATCCAAATATTTGAAAGGTCTACTACGTGGTCCAGTAGAAGCATTAGTACGACTTTTCCAAATAGAGGATGCTAGTTACATCGAAGTCCTTCAGAGATTGGTGAAACGATACGATTGGAAACGCAGCATAGTGAAGGAGTTCATTAAAATATACCTCCAGCAACCTCAAATCGCCAAGCCATCAACTGAAACAGTAGGTCAAATGCATGTTGATTGTGACGAGATAATTCGCGGCCTGAAAACGTTCGGGCCAAAAGCAGAGTCAAGAGATTGTTGTTTGGTTCGATTAGCTTAAAGAAAATTAGATGATGTCACGTTGCAACTATGGCGACAAGTATCGTCGGAGAAAGATTTGCCGACAATTAAGGAGTTATTAGGGTTTCTAAACAAGAGAATTTCTGGAAAGTTCTAAGCAGCAAACCCACATGGTTTATATCAATTGCAGTACACAAGTGAAAAGCTTTGTCACAGACCAAAAGTCACAACCAAACTGCTCATTGTTCACCGACTAACTGCACTTTGCGATTGCACTAAATGCCTAAAAATGAATTTGGAGCAACGTAGGCAATACGTGCATAAGAGTTTTAGGTGTTGAAATTACCTGGCGGAAGGAAATGGCGTATATGACTATAGTTCGAAGGGGCGATGCCATGAGTGTAGAAGAAAGCATAATACACTGGTCCAGATTGAGCAAAATACGACTACTGTGTCTTCGAAACCAAACCAAACTACCAGCAAAAGTGTAAGTAATGCACTTTCATTGTCTAAAGACTCCGTACCCATTATTTCCAATGTCGTTGCTAATTTACATTCATAAAATTCTAACGTGAGTGTTGATGCATATTTTTACCAACTGCTCCGGTTGAAATTTGTAACTGATTTGAAATATGGCAACCCTGTCGAGGTCTGTTATCCTCTGCTTCAACAAGATCTTAAATCACCGAAAGTGGTGCAATCTTTCAGGATCCAATGCAAGGTTTCAAATTAATACCTTAAACGGTGGAAATGCTGGTAGAGTAAGAGGAGTATGCTCATTGGTGATGAGATCAAAATTACATCAAATCTTCCATCGCACGGTATCGATCGCGAAAAATTAACACATCTGAACCAACTACCGTTTGCTTTTCATATACCAAGCGTCATAGATCTTCTAATTGGATGTGTTAGATCTTTAATGCTAACTGTCGATGATCAGATAGCCGATGCAGTAGAAAAACTTGTTGCGCTAAATACAAAACTAGGATGGACTGTTGGAGGAGTAAATCAAACACATGAGCAGCACATCAAAATCATAACCTGGCTTTCCGTCGACCAAGAAATTAGTATTGATCAATCACACAGAAAATTGTGGGAAACCGAGGAAATACCGGCTGTCCCGGAATATAATGACAAGGAGAAACTATGTATGGAACTGTTCGATAAGGGGTTAAAAATAGATGAGTCAGGAACATTTATCGACACATTACCTTTTAAACTAAATAAACCCACGTTAAGAGATTCACTTACCCAAGCGCTCCGAAGATTCAGCTTGCTTGAACAGGAACTGACAAAAAACCCAGAACAGCACAGGAACTACACTAAATTCATGAGGGAACACAAAGAGCTCGGTCATATGCAGTTGATACCACCAGATCAAATCAACCTATTAAACAATATAATATATTACCTACCTCATCACCCTGTGTTTAAGGAAACCATCACCATCACCAAGTTACGCGTGATGTTTGACGCTTTAGCCAGAATGACGTCAGGTGTAGCTCTTAATAAAACTTTGAAGGTCAGACCGACAGTTCAACAATCACTCATAGATATACTGTTCCGTAAACTCCGTTACATGATTCCGTAAACTCCGTTACATGATCACAGCGGACATTGAAAAAATGTTCCGTCAAGCTTGGATCGAGAAGTTAGACGCCGAACTCCTACGTATTGTTTGGCAAGACTCCGTGACATTACCATCTCCTGACCAATACCTATGGCACAGCTTCAGCTTCGTTCATAGCAATACTCAATCACCAAGTAAATTAGTCCAGCTCATCCAAACGCAGCAATACCTATTAACCAAAGATTTTTACATGGATGGCCAATTGACCAAAGCTAGTACCATTGGAGAACCTATATCGTTGCAAGCCAAGCGGAACTCTCTTTTGAGACTTGGTGGATACCATCTTCGCAAATAGGCAAGCAATAACGCGAAGTTATTGGAAAACATACCAGAAAACGATAGAGAGATTTCTATCCGTGAAGTGGATGCTAAATTCAATTGGAGGAGTACTATCTAACCTAATTATTGCAAAAACCAAGGTCGCACCGATAAAGTACACCACAACAGTAAGACTTGAATTGCGTGCAGCGCTTTTACTAGTTCGACTGAAAACAATGGTCATAAAGTCACTGGAGTTCACAAGCTGCTTAAAAATATTTTTATGGTCTGACTCCACTACGGTCTTAGCTTGATTGACAAATCCACCGGGAAAGGTAAATATATTCGTACTCAACTGAGTTACTGAAAAACTAGATTCTACAAACGTCCAACAATGGTCCTATGTACCATCAAAGGAAAATCCGGCAGATAGCGCCTCTCGTGAAGTTACACCTGACGAAGTTCTGAACAATGCAATGTGATAGAATGGGTCAACCTGGCTACGTTATGAACCTATTTAAGCCCCAGTGCAACCAAAATTCCAGTAAGTACGAAGACGGCAACATCCAGTTACCACCTCAATGTTGAACCAGAAAAGTCTGATAATGCAAACTCACTAGTAACTGAAATAATTGAAAAGTTTTCAAGTGTAAAAAAATCAATTCGGGCCATTGCTTAGGTTCTACATTATAAACAGAATTTACGGAATTCCAAAAACAAGATTATAGGTCCACTTACTGTAACTGAGTTTGACGAAACCTTCAAAGAAATAGTGAAAGAAGCTCAGTTTACCTTTTTTTCTCAGAAATCAAGTGTTTACAACGTAAATTACCTTTGAGGAAATCTGATATTTCCTCTTTTAATCCTTTTTTAAATAACGACTGGAACATATAAGCAACCAATACGACCTGAAGCACCCTATAATACTAGCAGGCCGCCATCCTAACTGCATTTAAACTGGTACAAGAAGCACATGAAGAATATCTGCATGCAGGACCCACCTTATTGATGTCAATCATCAAGCAACCATATACGATATTAAAGTGTAAGAACTTGATTCGACGCATCATACAAAGTTGCATCAAATGTTTCTGGCACAGGAAGATTACCCAAAACTAATGGGCCACCACCAATGATTAACTTAATAAAAACATTGCTACAGACTAGCGTAGATTACGCCAGTCCGTGTAATCTGAAGTCCAGCAAGACTCGAAAGATTACGATCTACAAAGGATATATCTGGTTGTATTTACGTGTATGGTAGCCAAGGCTGTACTGCACTTAGAGTTGGAGTCCGATTTGACTTCGGATAATTTCATCGCCATTAGTGACAACGGCACTAATTTCGTAGGAGCCGCCAAGGAGCTAGAATATTTTCGACAACTATTATCGAGAGAAATGAAGCAAATTATCAACTGGACAACAACAAGCAATACGAAATGACATTTTGTACCACCAACATCACCTCATTTCAACGGGCTTTGTGAAGCAGCTTATACACATTGTTAATACAAGTTGAAGCCTTATTCAATTCTCGACCCCTGTGATAATCAATAGAGAATCACATCACACCATAATTAACACCGGCGCATTTCATCATGGGGCAGCCAGTTACCATGATTTTTGAGCAAAATTTAATAAACCTCAATAGTCAATCGACTACTGCGATGGCAAATGACACAGCAGATGTTTCAACAATTTGCTGAAAGATGGCAAGCAGAATACCTAACCACCTTAAATAGCCTATCAACTTGACGATCATGAGTGGTGACTTAATTATATTAAGAGATGACAATATACCACCAGGGCAATGTGCATTGAAGTCACTGATGTCTTGATCAAATTGTCCGGAAAGTAACAATTCAAACCTCTAAACATATAAGCAACCAGTAAACAACAGTAGTCTGCTTCCATTGATTGATCCACACAGTTTATCAACGGAAGTGACATGTTGGGAATCTTAACCATTGTCAACTACAATCTTATTGCGTTCGAGAAAGCGTCGACTCCAACCCATATTTTCTGACAGTGTGATGTGTCAGAAACAATTAATGGACAGTTTGCCATTGTCACGGGTTCAATTTATACGGCTCTTTTCAACACTGGCATGGATTACACGAGTCCCATACCAATTCACCTTACCAAGGGGCGCGGACAAAAAGTTTTTTTTAGAAAAACCATTCTATAGGCATACATTAAGCTATAAATAAGCTTCATGGCTTTACATAATTTTGTCGCGGAGACCAATTTTATTTTTTAATAAAAGGAAAAAAATGTTTTGTAGAGCAAGCGATCTAAAAACTGCTCTTTCTGCAAAAGATTTTCAGGTCACATCTATCCCAAATACGATTAATCGAGGGATAACGTTTCAGCTGTTGTTTCTTCTGAACTTAGAACCAGAGAGTAATACAATCAAAGAAAAATATTTTTATTTGACTTAAAATATCTTCTACATAGAAAAATTATAATTAAAGAAACCAGAAAAAGAACTGGGCCAATACAGTGTATTAAGAACCAAAATATGGCCGTTCTAAAGCCTATTGCACTTGAAACGATGTTTGTGTTATATGTGATAAATTCCACAATTCAAAACAATGCACCAAATTAAAACTGAAATTTCAGTAAAAAAAAATGCAGTAACTGCGTTGGACAGCAACTTATAAAGTTTGACCAGTTTATGAAGAATTTAAAATGCAGATAAATCTTCAACAACAAGCACAGCAACGAATGCTGAAATTACATTCATCAGGTAAACTAGAAATGTTATCAGAAATTATTAACACTAACATCAACTCAACCGTAAATAGCAGTATACATTAAGGGGTTTCACACGCATGTATGCTTAATGGTATTATTCCTAAAGTGCAACCTAATGGAGAACAGCGTATTTAAATAACTTAACTGGTATTATGCATAGTTTCAAGATAATCATAAAAAAGAACCATAGTTCTAATGATGCAGAATATGGGCAAAAAATCTTAAATGAATGGCCTACAAATAGCCATATGGAATGAAAACAACACAAAGCAAATGAACACGCATTTCTTGCCGAGAACAATATTGACATAATGTTAATATCTTAAACACGCTTCCCGCATTAGAACTACTATAAAATTAATGGATACTCTATTTATGACCCTAAGCATCCAGGTGGCAAAGCACACGGAGACACAGCTGCGTGTATTGGGTTTAAACAAGATTAAAACATTATGAACTTCTATCTTATGATAGGTCTTACAATTGTATTCTAGCAGCAGTATACTGCCCTCTATTATTATTTTAGTCAGCTGGGCCCAGAAGTTTTCATTAGAGTTGATTTCAATTCCAAACAAACCCATTTGGATCAAACCTAACTTAAAGCCAAACAACATTTTAAAGCTATACAAAATCAACCCATAGATTATGTACGGTCATTCTACTTACTGACCTTAGTTAACCAATTAGAATCCATATATGAGACAAGTTGAACAAAGCTATCAAATGGGTATCTCCCTTAATACACCAGAAAATATTAATACAGCACCAGAAAATCTAACACATGTACTGGAATTAAAAGCTAAAGAAGCTACATCCGCTATAAAGATCTTCTGAAAAAATTATTGAACTCTCACATAGTGTTCAGGTGATGATTCAGGCCAATCGAAGAATTTTTAGCGATCATCGCTACACACACAATTAAAATTATTCAAATATTTCGTGCAATTCCATATTACTCGCTAACGCTACATGTACACTTTACATAAATATATATAGAGCGTAAAGTAGCTAGTACATATAGCACTCGGTCGCAATGGCCTGATGAGATGACAAATAATTTTTAACAAAAATTATTATGATTCCTCATCAGATCGAAACTGAGCTTTGCTTCGCACAACATCCAATTCTGAATAATTTAAAATAACGACATCATCCGCCGTCGCAATGACAAGAAACATAAAACTAAACCAATTAAGCAGGAAAACAACAAAAATTTAAAAAGATGGGAAACTGGGCAAGAAGCGATGTTGACACAACAAGGAAGACGCACACAATTGAAAAGGAGATTCATCAGAAAAAATAAATTTTTTTTATGAATCCAATGGTTCAATGGTTCAATGGTTTAGTCTGAATCCTTCATGAACTAAAAGGAATCGGTCAGGTTCTTATATAAGTGATCTTTAACCGATAATAAATCAATGAAACGGGTTTAGCAGGCCATTTCTGGCTCGTACCTTAACAACATTCTGGCTCCATTGCATTCGATCCCGAATTTATTCTTCATATGGTTCTTGACAACCTGAAGAAAACAAGTCGTTCTCTAGCCCGAAGAGCCATCGTCGCCGACAGCGATGTCTGCGTCTGCCAAATGGCGGCTCTCCTCTCAGAGGATGGTGGACCATTCATTTCGGACCAGCTCGCAGAATATAAACGAGCGCGCGTACTCGCTGTTTTTTTATTTCATGAACGAGATCAGGAATTTTCATTAAATTCCAAATCTTGTGGTTAAATAAAACTCGGTAGGTGTCGCCATCGCCACGTTTGGGGCCATAAATCAAGCACCTTGTAGAACTACAGCTCGTTGGCATTTGCAAGGTATTTTGACTTTAGCAGAGGACGTAATGCATACAAAGTACGATTTCCAGCGACAAGATATACTTTAATATCTCCTCCCACACAATTACAATGAGTGACAAGGAACTTAATGTATCGCAAACTTGTCACTCCTTCAAATGTGAAGTTACCACTACTAAAACCCATTGCTTCTTGGCTTCTAAAACCAGTGATCATATATTTTGTTTTGAACTCATTGATTCTGAGATCAACGGAAGTTGAGAATCGTCCAAATGGATCCAGTAATTCTTTTACACCGATGCCATTCAGTTCAATTACACAAACATCATCTACATGTGCCAGAACCTGATTGGTCTAATAGTACAAGATGTTGTCCTGGGGTGTTTCACTTTTACGAATGATAAATTTTAACATGCGATTGAATAATATCGGGGACAGAGCATCTCCTTGCCGTACCCAGAACTACTTGCAAAAACTCCCCAATAGGTTGTTCTTAACTTTGACACAACATTATGACTGCATTACTGTCATTTTACATAAACGCACATTATTGTCACGCACATTATGGTAATCCAAGACTTCGCAAAGTAAACAATAGACTATCTTGATGGATTGAGTCATAGGCTTAATCGAAGTCCAAGAACACTTGATGTACTCACGAGATGTTTCGTAATATTTAGAAAAAAAATCATCCTCAGTGAAAAAACTGGATAAGTGACTGACCGATTTGAACGAAATCCTCCTTGGTAGTTATCTACAATTTTTTGCGCCAGTGGAGTGATTCTCTCCAATATTATATAAGACAGAAATTTGTATGCTGTACAAAGGAGAGTTTTGCCGTGATAGTTTCCGCATTTTAGGTAAAGCCCAATGAGGCCACCTTCTATTCATTAGGCATAATTTTACTTTTCCATACTGATCGAACAAGTTTGAAAAGATAGATCTACAAAGTATCCCCTCCGAATATCAAGAGGTCGGAATTAATATAATAAACTCCAAGAGAACTGTTTCGTTTAAGTCTCTGCATCGCCAATGTGAATTCCCCGCATGATGCATCCTCTATGCCACATCTCCGCAGTTTGTATTTGACAACTTTCAAATCCGAATGGCCATAGACCTAGGTCTGAAGGTATGGTGCAGTCCGGTTACTCCTTTAAAGAAGTTACGTAAACTGCGCCCATTGCTGAGTTGTTGTCTCCTTAAGACTTTAGCCTTCTATCACTTGTAGCGACCATCGCTACACACACAATTAAAAAATTATTCAGATATTTCGTGCAATTTCATATAATTCGCTAACGCTACATGTACACTGTACATAAATATATATAGAGCGTAAAATAGCTATTACACATAGCACTCGGTCGCCATGGCCTGATGAGATGACAAATAATTTTTAACAAAATTATTTACGATTCCTCATCAGATCGAAACTGAGCTTTGCTTCGCACAACATCTACATCTGAATAGTTAAAATAATGACGTCAACCGCCGTCGTTATAATGGTGACCCCGACGTGATATGCAACACGCAACACTTCTTCTGATTCATTCTTCTTCTCTCTTAACTCAACATGGGTTCGTCACATACCGCAACAAGCCTATCTAAGAGTTCTCCCTAACCACTGGTTACCTACGAGATCGCGATGGCTTTCACCAACGGTGTTAAGCTTCAAAGAAGCACTTTTCATATACGGTATTACCTTCAATTCAGAGTAAGAACAATCACTCGCAGAGGAGTACTGTAGCGACCATCGCTACACACACAATTAAAAAATTATTCAGATATTTCGTGCAATTTCATATAATTCGCTAACGCTACATGTACACTGTACATAAATATATATAGAGCGTAAAATAGCTATTACACATAGCACTCGGTCGCCATGGCCTGATGAGATGACAAATAATTTTTAACAAAATTATTTACGATTCCTCATCAGGCCATGGCGACGCCCGTTTTTACGGGATAGTGAAAAATAAAAACACGTGCCAACCTATAAAAAGAAATATACACCTAAATATATTTATTGGAATTTGCAAAAATAAATACACGCGCCACCTTACGCCACGGAGGCAAGGCCGGGCGTGTCCACGTGGGAACACCAACAAAATTACATAAAAATAATTTTTATTTGAATTCCGAAAAAGAAATACACGCGCCACCTTACGCCACGGAGGCAAGGCCGGGCGTGTCCACGCGGGAACAACAACAACAAAAAAAAAATACAACAGCAAATTATTTTAAAAAGAAAATAAAAAACACGTGCCACCTTACGCCACGGGGGGCAAGGCCGGGCGTGTCCACGTGGGAACAGCGAAAAGAGGACATCGGAATCCAAAAACCATAAGTCATAAAAAATTTTTTACACATACATTTTTTTTTCTATTTTATTTTTTTTTGAGTTACATTAAAGTAGAACTTAATTTAAGTACGTTGTAAAATTTATTTAATACTTTAAACAACACTACCACGGTTCTCCGATAATTCTCTCTCTTATAACACAACACATTTACAAGGTATCAATTCCTCAGATTTTTAAATCTAAATAACACACTCTAAAAAAATGGCCGGTGACGATGAACAATCCTCCCCAAAAATCGAGGTAGATGAAGCTAAATCAGTGAAATTGCAGCAGTTCTGGATGGAAAAACCCCAGAACTGGTTTAATGTGACGGAACTGCAATTTCAGATGAACCACGTCACCTCAGATAAAACGAAGTTCATCCACACCCTATCAGCTCTCTCCCCGAGCGCATGCGATGTCGTATCAGACATTCTAACATGTCCGCCTACAACTGGCCGATACGAAGCATTAAAAAACGCGCTCCTGGATAGACTGACACCTTCCACAGAGGCTAAACTAGAGTCTCTGCTGAGCGGGCAAGATATGGGGGATAGGCGGCCCAGTGAGCTCCTCCGCCAAATTAAGTATCTGGCTGGTAGTCAATTTCCAGAACACACGATAAAATCTCTGTGGGTGAGAAAAATGCCAGAGATCATCCGTATCGCGCTGGTTGCGCAACCGGATGGTCGGCCGCTCGACGATCTTTCAGCAACAGCGGACAAACTTTATGAGGCAATGTCAGGAGTAAAATCAATTTCGGTAGTGACACGTCAATCACGAGATAAGCAAAGGACGAACAATCCGACCGATGACGTGAGACTCCACCAACCAACAACATCACGAGGTGGTACAGTCGAACAAAGACTAGCGACCATTGAAGCTCGCCTGGATAGCCTGACGCAGCGCATCAACGAGCGGTCGCGTTCACAACAAAAAAGAGGACGCTCACAGTCACGGAATCGAGCATGGTCTCGAAATAACTCTCGCTCGAGGAACCAGAGCCGAGACAATAACACCCAGTATAGCCGTAACTGGTGTAATTATCATAATAAGTTCGGCAGCCGAGCCTTCCACTGCACCAAACCTTGCAGCTTTGTCAACGACAACAGCAAGAACCCCACAGAGAGCAGTGATGTAGAAATGAAACCTGCCCAACGAACAAAAAACATGTAAGCCACCTGGTAGAGTTGAGATCCATCTCCTCCCAGAACTCACACAAGCTCCGACAACCTTTCCAACTATTTTCAACCACATACACCTCTAATTCGACCAAACGTTTATTTGTTTACGATTCAAATAACCAACTTACCTTTCTAATAGACACGGGCGCTGACCTCTCAGTAATACCCGTCCATTACTTCGCTAATAGTTTTTACTTTAGTGAAAAATCAAGAGATCTAGTCCTTTCAGCAGCCAACGGTTCAACCATTAGCACCTACGGAGAAAAATTACTCCAGGTGGATATCGGATTAAGGCGTTCATACACACATGCTTTTGTATTAGCATCAGTGAACCGCCCGATTATCGGCGCTGACTTTCTTTCGAAATTTGGACTCCTTGTCGACCTCAAACATAAAAGGCTGGTTGATTCAGCAACAAAGCTGTCAATCAATGCCACTATGGTGAAGGTAAATACACCGACACCCATTCATTTTTCAGTCGACAACGGTTATGGCAATCTGCTTAAGAAGTATCCCTCCTTATCAGCAGAGCCAAATTACAAAATTCCAGTCAGACATAATGTGGTTCATCATATTGTCACTTCCGGCCACTTGCCAGTGTCAAGACCACGTAGACTAGATCCCGTGCGACATAAAGCCGCATACACGGAATTTCAACATATGGTGGAATTGGGAATTTGCCAACCATCATCATCTCCAGTATCGTGTCCATTACATATGGTCAAAAAGAAAGAACACGATTGGAGACCATGCGGGGACTATCGTAGACTTAATACAGTTACGACACCGGATCGATATCCGATTCCCCACATTCAAAACTTCTCTATGCACGCGCATGGATGCAAAATATTCTCCAAGATAGATCTGGTTAGAGCGTATCACCTCATACCAGTAGCTCATGAAGATGTATACAAGACCGCTATCACTACTCCATTTGGCCTCTTCGAATTTACACGAATGCCATTCGGTCTCCGGAACGCAGCGCAAACGTTCCAACGCTTCATGAACGAAGTCGTCAGAGAACTTGACTTCGTGTTCGTTTATATCGACGATATTCTAGTGGCATCTAAAGATGAGGAACAGCACAAACTGCACTTAGAAAAACTATTCAAAAAATTAGTGGAGTTTGATGTACACATTAAAGCCGCAAAATGTGTGTTCGGTGCGTCCACCTTAGACTTCCTTAGCCACACCATCACATCAAATGGTGTTCTTCCTTCAGAGGAACGAGTGAATGCCATTAAAAATTTCCCAGCTCCAACATCGGTCAAAAGCATACAACGCTTTGTCGGCATGGTGAACTATTACCACCGATTTATACCAAAGCTCGCTGAAACACTAGCTCCAATACATACGCAATTGGCCGCTTTAGTGAAAAAGCCGAAGACACCCAAGAACTTTTCTTGGCCCGACGAATGCCAAAACGCATTTTTGTCGGTGAAAACAAAATTAGCCACAGCGACAGTATTAGCCCATCCTATGAACGATGCGAAGCTCAGCATCACTACCGATGCATCAAATACTGCTGTAGGCGCGGTACTACAACAGTACAGAAATAAATGTTGGGAGCCACTGGCATTTCATTCTAAAAAACTCTCGGACGCGGAAATCAAATACTCAGCATTCGATCGAGAATTACTCGCAATATATCAGGCAATTAAACATTTCCGATATTTTGTCGAGGGTCGGGAATTCACAATTTACACCGACCATAAACCACTTACAAGAGCAATTCAGTCTAAAACTGAACGAAATCCAAGACAGTCGAGACACTTGGATTTTATTAGTCAATTTACCACGGATATTCAGCATGTGGCCGGCTCAGACAATGTAGTCGCAGATACTCTTTCCCGAACATCGGAAGAAATAAACAATACAAACATACCGGCACCAGCCGACGAATACAAACCAGAAGTGGCCCAAGTTAATACTTACTACGATCTCAATAAGATCGCAATGGCGCAAAAAGCGGACTTAGAGCTTCAGAATTTACTTTCTGGCTCCGGACGTCCTCGTCATCAAAACATGACTCTACAACTTTTTGCAATGCCTGGCCTAGATATTACCTGCGAGACAAGCACCGGCACAAACAAACCATACATACCAGATGATCTACGTCGTAACGTATTCGATACACTACACAGTATCTCACATCCGGGAATCCGTGCAACTCGTAAATTGATTACTGCTCGCTACTTTTGGCCAAGTATAAACAAGGATGTGACCCACTGGGCACAAAACTGCTTATCTTGCCAACGTGCTAAAGTTCAAAGGCACACCAAATCGGCTCTTGGACAATTTCCTATTCCAACGGGTCGATTCGAACATATCCATATAGATATAGTGGGACCATTACCACCCTCTAATGGATATTCATATTTATTGACATGTGGCGATCGTTTCACTCGATGGCCCGAAGCTTACTGCATGAGTAACATGACAGCAACCACCATAGCCAATACTTTCGTTCACAATTATGTATCACGATTTGGCGTCCCGAGCACAATCACAACAGATCAGGGATCGCAGTTTGAGTCTAAGCTATTTACTGAGTTAACAAAACTCCTAGGCTCACATCGTATACGCACTACGGCTTATAATCCAAAAGCCAATGGCATGGTCGAACGCTTCCATCGTCAGCTAAAAGCTGCACTAATGGCTCGAGGGAACACACTCAACTGGAGTGAAGAAATCCCAATCATACTACTAGGGATAAGAGCAACTGTGAAAGAAGATCTAAATTGCTCACCCGCGGAAATGGTCTATGGACAAACAATCAAACTTCCCGGGGAATTTTTTGTCGAAAACCCTCTTTCACAAGAAACAAATAATGACACAGTCGTCGATCAGCTTCGACACACAATGCGAAATCTGATTCCAACCAGCTCACGACAAACTACTCAAGCAAACATTTTTATACCCAAATCTTTGGACAAATGTGAGTTTGTGTTCGTGAGAACAGACAAAGTCCGCACAGGATTACAACCTCCATACGAAGGCCCGTACAAAGTAATACGTCGGCTTCGTAAGCATTTCATCGTATCGATCAAAGATAAAAATCAGAATATCTCAGTCGATCGATTAAAGCCAGCATATGGCATATTAGGCTCATCTGATAATATATCAGCGTATCGAGCACGAAAAACAGTCCATTTTGCTGAATGATTCATCTAATTAATATGATAACATGGCTCGGGCACTTACTGCCTGGATACAAACACTCATGGCTGATTGATTCAGCTATACAGCTGTCAATCTTATGCCACAGTCGTTATGCACAACACGCCTATGTCGACAATACAATTCATACAAGAGTCGATCCATCATAATGGATACGAACCATTGCCAACCCATTACGCATACTCAACGCCTCTAATGGATACATATTACAACATCATTCACACCTTCACTGAGGGGGGGGGACATCACTTGCGGGGGAGTCCTGTAGCGGCTGCACAAATATTGTACATTGCTACAATAAACTTAGTGCACCACAATAAATTGTGTGCATCACCTGGTATTTCAATTGCATATTTTATTCGCCAGAATGTTGGCATGCAATTAAATACAAGATTTCGATGATTGGAATCGCGGGTTATCCAACACACACTTTTAAGTAATACACAGTGTGTTTATATTTATCAAGGTGGCAGCAGTATTTCTAAATACTGCGTAACCAAGTACATGTTCAGTTTAGAACAGAGTGGAGCGTAGCTTCCGGCCTCCCAAAATAATTCGGGATGGTGCCGAGTAAATGTTTTTTTCGCGAAACTGAAATTAGTAGAATTGTAGTGGTCAAACTTAGTGGTCGATAAAAAAAGTGTTAAATAAATTATCATAACTTATTATATGATAAGTTGTTGTTATTTTTAAAACTAAATTAATACATTGTTTTATAAATAAAATATAAGAATAAATTATATAAAGGATAGTATAAATAAATCGTTTATAACTAAATTATACAAATAGTAAAAGTGAGTGATTATTCCGCCGACGCAACGGAGTTGCTCAGGCAAATACGGCCATACCCCAGGAAGGGGAGACGTTATAATGGTGACCCCAACAGTATATGCAACACGCAACACTTCTTCTGATTCATTCTTCTTCTCTCTTAACTCAACATGGGTTCGTCACATACCGCAACAAGCCTATCTAAGAGTTCTCCCTAACCACTGGTTACCTACGAGATCGCGATGGCTTTCACCAACGGTGTTAAGCTTCAAAGAAGCACTTTTCATATACGGTATTACCTTCAATTCAGAGTAAGAACAATCACTCGCAGAGGAGTACTGTAGCGACCATCGCTACACACACAATTAAAAAATTATTCAGATATTTCGTGCAATTTCATATAATTCGCTAACGCTACATGTACACTGTACATAAATATATATAGAGCGTAAAATAGCTATTACACATAGCACTCGGTCGCCATGGCCTGATGAGATGACAAATAATTTTTAACAAAATTATTTACGATTCCTCATCAGATCGAAACTGAGCTTTGCTTCGCACAACATCTACATCTGAATAGTTAAAATAATGACGTCAACCGCCGTCGTTATACACTCACGCTTTTTCCATCTACAAATAAGCCTAGCCGTTCTCCTAGACCACTATGTTCTTCCATGCGATTGTAAAACGTATTCGCGTTTCTTTATAAACTATATTCTGTTTCTCGATAGCAACACGCCACTTCTCATCAAACCAATCATTTTTCGGTCACCTGGGCAGCACTGACAACCAAAGTTTATAGTACCTTCCATCATTAGAGCGTGGGTTAGTTTCCATAACGCTAATGTTATAGCAAGATTCCGATATTGTGCTTTCTCATCTTCATTTATCAGACCTCCGCAGTTGAAACGTAAGTTACGTTTACTTGCGATCCCTGACTTGTATGAAAACTGTCATCTTAGGTTTGCAGTGGCCAATTAATGATCACTGCCTACAAATTTGGCTGGCGACTGATAAGATATCCCATCTTGGATCACCCGAGACCTTACATTAGAAATTTACACATAGTCAAGGGGTCGATTTATATTTTTGCGGTATCCATTTTTCTTTTCGGTGATACATTTTACAGTTGGGTTTTTACGGATGCGTGTAGCTAGCCCAGCGATCTTAATTTTGTTCAGTTGCCTCCTACTGAAGCCAATGATGCTGTGGAGGAATTCTAAGGATAATATGCTTGTTAAGAAGTCTTTTACGAGGCATGCGAGAGTCTCACCCAACCACAGGGACTAAAACTACTTCTTTCTCTAAGGCGTATGCCACCATTTGATAGGCTCGAAATCAAACCCATTGTGGCCCGATTGTTGATACGGTACGGGTCAAAATTTATTATAATATTTTTATTTATTTCACCGCTGTTTTTTCCTGCTGACTTCACTGTGCCCCAAATGTTTTTTTCCTCTACTAATGCTAACCTTAATGTTTCTGTTAGAGTTAAAATCTTAAAGTTTTATTTATGGCCGTCTTCGGTAACCAATGGTTGATATTTGGTTATTTCTAGCCAGTTTTCTGAGGTTCATTGTTTTTCTTATGATGTAACCAAGCAGTCAAAAAAAGGTGGATTGATTGCTAACCGATTCATTTTCCTCATACACTCGACTCCTTTAAACATCTGTACCGGCTGCTATTATTCCAAACTTTTGAGCCACTCCAACTATATTTTTAAGGATAACTCATTTGGCTCAGAAAAAAATTGTCTTCTATCAAGACCATATACTAGGGACACACAATATGTACAGTCATCATCACCAAATAAATTGAACAATGATATAAATGGTTTTAATCATTTTCTACAGGTTGTCACTTTACTCAAATGATCATCGAAAAAATATGTCTGTCTATAATACAGTTATATATGCATCCATGTTCATATAATATATTTATTGTATAATAATAGTAATAAAATATTGAACATAATTTTCCTACGACAATGGCAACAAAAAACGTCAACGACACCATATTGCAATACAGTAGCTATATACCGTAAACCGAAAATTGCATTTAAAATTCAAAAATTTAATTTTCATAATGGTTAAGTGAAAATTGGTTTTTCAATTCTTTTTCTCTATCTAATTATCTTGAATATTTATATAAAATGCTACTGTATATGACTGCACCACACATTATTAGATTTTAATTTTTGAAATAAAATTTAATTTGGAAAATATTGAATGCGGATATGAATACATAATTGATTTTTGACAAATGTTCTCTATATATAGGAAAATAATACTATATTATAATAAGGATAAAAGGTATGAACGTCATTTTGTCAATTAATTTACAACGATTTTATTTTTAACCCAAATAAAGTCATTATTGTCACTTTAAGATTTGAAAGTCGTATTCGTTTATAATTTTCAACAGTTACATATGCTGGATTCGTTTGAAAAATTTTTGTTTCCAAAATTGTAAAATTGTTAGGACTGTTATAATTTCAAGTGTCTTTGGTCCAGTATATTACGATCAGTAATCTTAAATTATGAAGTTGTTGGTAAATTTGACATCAATTAAAACTAAAAAATCTTCCACCGCAACACCCTTGGGTTATTATAGGAGGTGTCTAAACAAAGGTTGAATTGCTGGAAAAGAATCTTTGAACAAAAAATACTCTGACCTAAACAATTAAAATTTAGGGTGGGCACGTAGAACGTGGAGTCATTTCAAAAATCACGCGCGTTTGATATGTCAGGTAAGAAGCAGACAAGCGTAGAAATCATTGGTCTCCCAAAAATTACAACCATAAATACCAATGCTTTTGTTGCTTTACAATAAAGATGATTTTGGCAATCTCGAGATTCTTTCTTGGATACGAGGCAAAAAGGACTGTTTAAAATTACAAAGCAGATAAACGATAATCGTAACTTTGCGATGCAACTGGACATCTTAATGACTGAAGTCAAACCTTGGGATAATATACAAAACAAGGTTTTGGGTCATTCAAGATATGAGGTCTTATTGGTTAAATGCCAAAGACGAAAATAACGGACATCAGTTGGATGATGTTCAAAAAATTATACTGAACAAAATGATGAACTCATTTGATCACCTAACTTGATAAACCTAACTTGAGAAGGTGTGGGTGAGTCTAGGCTAAAAACCCGACTTCGGTAAGCTAAATATAAGATGTAGCACTATAAAATAAGAGCCTGATTAAAGTGTAATGTACCCGTTCCGATGATCAACCTGGCTGGGGCCCCATCTTGAATGGAGCCTACGATTACCTAGCGACCTCCAGTTGTTCGTAACCTTATGATTTTATTGTGAATCTATGCAAGGATGGACACCATTTATGTCCGCTACTCGTGGGACAAAACATGGATCTAAAAATAAAAAACGAAAAGTTCCGAATTTTAAAACAAAACCGAAAAATTCAAATAAAAAGAAACGGGTCACTAGGCCCTCTCTTCCAATAGTTGGGGAAGGAAATACGTTGCAAGAATAATGCAGGTCCCTCAAAAACCAACTCAGGAGAAACGGGTCTGTAGGCCCTTTCTTCATAAAAATTGAGAAATGGATTTATGCAACGACAAAGCAGGTCCCTTCAATCCAAAAAGAAAAAAAGCCTTAAAAAGGATAGAAGAAATTCCGATGGATGTAAGGACGAACAAACATGTAGCCACACTTTTGTGGGCCAAGAGGTTTATCTGAATACCTGAATCTATTCAAAACACAGAGATTAGCGGATGAATCTTCAAAGGCTGCTAAACGATCTAAATTGCAGGTAACTATAGGTAGATCTTTTAGTGGAGTTCTAGAAGATTCACTACTAATAGTGGTGGTTGATGGAGCTCAGGAAGATGGTAGCATAACTCACTCTAATTAGAAGAAGGTGGAAAAGACTCTGTGTTCTTCGTTCCTTAAAGTTATGAAGGAGACCCCTGGGTTGGCCTCTTATTAGCCAGAATGGAGGTTGGTATAGAAACCATGTCAAATTGACAGCCTGTGCTAATCAGAGATCTCTACATCTCTACAAAAAGGCGATTAGCAAGCGTGAGGAGATTTGGCCTGGAGCTAGGCTTGATGTTATTGAGTTGGAGGATATTCCTCGTAGGCCAAAAGTTCGGACGTAGATCTCGGTGGAACCGCGTAATACAAAGACTATTTTGGAATTGTTTCAGATCAGTAATCCGGATCTGCCAACTTCTGATTGGAAGATAGCCAAGGTGAAGGAAGCTAAAGAGTTTTGGCGAAGTCACTTTAAAAGACATTAAAAGGAATTGGTCTGCTAAAGTCAGAGGCACCTGTACCAGATAATGGTACTTCCATAATGCAAGAAACGTTGTCTGAGAATGGTTACCTAATTGATACGCAGTCGTATCCCGATGGGACAGAAGGGACTTCTTTGGACACTGCGTTGTCCTTATAAACGGAGTGTTTTTGCGGCCCCTTTTTGGACTCTGATTCTACAGAATCTGCTTCCGGTATGGTAGAGGTTGAAACTTATCATTAAAATGCTTAAATTTTTTCAAATCTATCATCATCACTGTAAGGCATCGGCAGCTGTTGTTCCAAATATTAAAAAATGACTTTGATGTCGTTTTGGTTCAAAAACCATAGGTCAAGGAGGATCGTGTTCTTAGGTTCGAAGCTCCCAATTACAAATTACTGTTAGTACAGAAAGAAATAAAATATCTTTCTTTTTGCAAATTACAGCGATGTAGATATAGTAGCAGCTAGCATCGAGGTCGGTAAAGAAACTGGCTTATAGCAGCGTACTTGCCGTACGACGGGTAAACCTCCCACTTGCAAATGTGCGCTGTCATGTAATGGATGCTCGAAAACGGAAAGTTGGAGTCATCTTAATTGGTTGTGATGTTAGCTCACATCATACGATCTGGGGAAGCACTTATACAAATGAGAGAGGTTTTAAAACTACAACCTTCAGAAACTGATGGAATACCAATTAAGATACCTTCAGAATGGTTTTAAGTAATTCTATACCATCATTGACCCCTAAATATTTGGGATCATAGCAGGAGAAGGAGGTCATAATAAACCAGGAGTCTGAAGCTTTTAATAAAGCTATTTCAAGTTCTTGTCCTCTAAGTAGACCAAACGGTAAACTTCGTCCACCATGATGGTCGAATGAATTACAAATAACGAAAAAAACAAGAACTGACATAGACTGAGACCTCAAAGCGTATAAATATGAACTAAGATGTGCTAAAACTCATTCCTGGAGACTCTTTTGTGATAAAATACAAGAGTCCTCTGAGGCAGCTCGGCTGCGTAAGATATTATCCACTTGTCCTGTCATTCCAAGTTATCTCCAACGACGGGATGGCCAATGGACTACAACGGTTAGGATATCCTTGAAGCTTCTTCTGGATACTTATTTTCTGGGTTGTCCCAATTCCCTTCCTATTTTACCAAAGGCTAATAAGGCTACTGGTCTCGTGGATAAAATCGTCAACAGAAGAACTATTTTGTTGACAGTAAACAGTTTCAAGCCTTTCTAGTCTGCAGGTATGGATGGCATTATTCCTACCGTTATTCAAAAAACTGTTAAGAATTCTCTTTGGTGACCTTTTGCGGGTCACCAAAGAGAATTCTTGGTGGCTCATTGAGGGTGCCTTTAATAATGTAAAACTAGAGACGATAACACAATCACTTTTAAATTGGGGAGTGGATGTGGTATTTGGAAGCTGGATTGATCAAATGCTCAGTGGCAGGGACATAACGGAAAATCTAGGAGTAGTATCCACCCGTAAATTTGTAAGTAGAGGTACACCGCAAAGTGATGTATTATCCCTCCTTCTTTGGAACTTGGTTTTAAATAACATGTTACTAAACCTGGAAGCGATTGGCTTTAAAATGGTGGCTTATGCGAATGATGTTAGTTTTGGCGCTTTCGGTAAATATCCTTGTATCCTCAGAGATTATATGCAGAATGCTCTTGGCATCTCAGCTCAATGGCCTATTAATTGTAGTCTTAGTGTTAATCCACTGAAATCTGAATGGGTTCCTTTTTCCAGGAAATACAAACTTCCTCCTTTTAGCCCTCCACCTCTCAATGGAATTGTTCTAGATATTGCAGTTAAAGTGGAATTTTTCGGTCTCATTTTGGACAGCTAACTAAGCTGGAAATCTAATATTCTAGAAAGAGTAAAAAAGGCTTCGATATCACTCTACTCATGTAAAAATGTCGTTGGAAAAAGATGGGTCTTAAGCTTCACATATTACATTGGCTTTACACCTTTGCAGCTAGACCAGTTCTAATGTATGGAGCTACAGTTTGGTGACCTGCCTTAAATACACTGGTGAACCATATGTGGCTAATGAAAAGGCAAAAAACTGCCGCATTGTGTATTAGAGGTGCACTTAGGAGTTCCTTAGCTCAAGAACTCGTTCATCTCAACCTTCTGGAAATTCTCTTTCATCTCAACCTTCTGGATATCCTGGCTAAACATGCGGCTGCCAGTACAGCTATTAGGACATCGATTTCTCTGTGGTCCTGTAACATTATGGGACACTCGTCCTTTCTAACGAACAAAGAAATCTCCAATCGTGATCAATGCAGTATGTTTTAGGTAGAGCTTGTAAGAAGCCATAGACTGAAAGAAGTATCATGTACTATCTGTAAGATATATTGGCATTTTTACGGAAAGCCTGTCTGATATTTAATTCTACAATCAGGCTATATCACGTCGAAAGTACCCCGACGGTGTCTTTTATCTCTTAACAAGAGGGCTGAACAGTTCAATATCCATCTTATATGGGTGCCAGTGCATTTCAATAATACGGAAAATATGAAAGCCGATGGGTTCGCGCACAAATTGTTACTTGCCTCATCTGGAAGCATTCTAGTAGACTTGGTGTTTTCTTTCATGATGACTGTCGAAGTTGCAGAGACGAAGAAAAGGAGGAAACAATACTTCATTTGTTATACAAGTCTATTGAGAATAACTAAATTTCCTTGGTCCTACTTACCAATTTAGAAGGACAATTCGAAGAGTAGAATTTATAATATTGGAGAGTTTTCCTGGTTTATTGATATAGGAATGATTTTATAAGTTTTCCAAAAGCCTTAAAGGAATTTTTTGGAGTCAAAGATTTAGGTATATATCATTCTAAATTAGGATGGCAGTGTCCCTATATTTGTTCTTTATAGCATCTAGCCTTATGCGTTAAGAGTAATGCAGTTTAGTTATTCCAACATGATTAGAAAGATTTGAGTCTTATAAAGGCAAATCATCTTTCGATGATGTATGACTTAGAGATGCAATCATATTCTGGAAAAAAATGTGTTGCATTTATAAGATCAGAAAAATTAGTTTCAAATAGTTCGTCGCATTCTTGTCTTCGATGGTTGTAGTTGTTTGATGATTTGAGCCTTAGGAGATGGCCGACTACAGTACAGGTTACTGGCTGTAATGTTTGCACTTTGCATATGATATGCTATCTCTTCGCAGCCTTAGTCCTAAATGGTATGCTTTGGTTCATCTTCGTAATATTAACGTAGTGGTGCTATCAGATGGAGCAAAATCAGACAGAGGAATACGAAATAAATCTGTATCGTTGCACTCAGAAATAACTAAAGCTTTAATAATAATTCTGCTCAATGTTGGTTTAAATCTAGAGATGCAATCATCTCGCATTACGTGGTACAGTTTTTGATCAAAGCATCGAAGACCATGTGGACAGTTTGTCCACATTTCAGCAAAATCGCTGTAACTGGACCATGATATGTTCAACATTTGCAATATTCCTGCTTCTAGTGTATTAGGTCTCATCAAAGTCATTGTACCTAAAATAGTAACTGGAAGCTAGAATCCGCTGTAGACAGTTTGTCCACATTTCAGCAAAATCGTTGTAACTGGAACAGTTGTACAATAAGAACTTTTAACTCATTGCCGATTGTATTCATGATTTTTTGCTTCAAATTGTACATGATTGGGAAGTAAATTCTTGATTCAGCTTCCTGTTTTTCTTCCCTTTTTTGTTTTTGTTCATTTTCGTTAAAGTTTTTTGACCAACCAAGAAAAATCTATACCAAATTCTGCAAATTATATAAATCAATATCGAGACAGTATCAATTTATCGCTATATTTTTTATGACAAAATGTGGTTTGGTTTATATTTAAGACATATATTATTATATATTATATAGTCACCAGATTTAGGGTAAGTTTGTTAATTTTAGTTGGTTAAAATCGGGCTTAAATGACTCAACACAGATTAAAGTCAGTACAAAATACCTATAAACAATCGTATCGTAAAATTATTCATAAAAGCAAACCCTTTTTATCCCTAATTGTGTATATATTCTTGATAGATTTTCTTTTATTTTACTTTTATTGAAACCGCACCTCCCCCATCCCAAACACAAACCTAAACCCCATATTCTAAACATATAATTCCTAAATACATACATATAAATTCGGTTGATTAATAGATAGATAGAATAATACACTGTGTGTGTATAGCATGAAGCTATAAAAAATGGGTTGGTAAACATTTGTGCTCATCTTTACGCATAAAAAGTCTTGTCACGTTTTTTATCAGGATCAAAACAAATAGTTACGAAATACAATCAAGAAAAAGAAGCAACATCCAAACACCATTGACAATTTGAAACTGATATAATCAAATGATTGTCAGTTTTGACAGTTTGGCCTTTGTAGTGAGGTTTACATACTCTTGATATTTATGCAAAATGTTAAGATTTTTGTTAATAGTTTTGCTACTATATTTAAGTCCGTTGACGGATTTCAAATTTACTAGATCGTTGTGATTATGTATAGGGGCACAAATTATAGTTCGATTAAAAAACATGGTTTGACAATGAAGGTTAGGGAGCTTGGATACCTAAAGTTTAAAAAAATTGTTTTGAGAAAAAGAATGTAAATATTTACAATCATGATCAGAGATTTTGATTTAGGTATCATTTATCACAATCGGGCCACTATTACGACTTTTATTGGATTTCAAGGAAATTCGGAAATTCGCAAAGGCTAACCCCTTTGCTAATTTTTTGCCATCAAATTTGATGGTTGAAATGTTTATATATTTTAATGCAGTAATAATTCTGATGACCAGAGCTTTTGATTCAGGTATCATTCATCAAAATAGGGCCACTATTACGACTTTTATTGAATTTCAATGAAATTCAGAAATTCGCAAAGGTTAACCCCTTTGCTAATTTTTTGGCATCAAATTTGGCGGTTGAAATGTTTATACATTTAAATCCAGTATTAATACTGATGACCAGAGCTTTTGATTCAGGTATCATTCATCAAAATCGGGCCACTATTACGACTTTTATTGAATTTCAATGAAATTTGGAAATTCGCAAAGGTTAACCCCTTCGCTAATTTTTTGGCATCAAATTTGATTGTTGAAATGTTTATTTGTTTTAATGTAGTATTAATACTGGTGACCAGAGCTTATGATTAAGGTATCATTCATCACAATCGGGCCACTATTACGACTTTTATTGAATTTCAAGGAAATTCGGAAATTCGCAAAGGCTAACCCCTTTGCTAATTTTTTGCCATCAAATTTGATGGTTGAAATGTTTATATATTTTAATGCAGTAATAATACTGGTGACCAGAGCTTTTGATTCAGGTATCATTCATCAAAATAGGGCCACTATTACGACTTTTATTGAATTTCAATGAAATTCAGAAATTCACAAAGGTTAACCCCTTTGCTAATTTTTTGGCATCAAATTTGATTATTGAAATGTTTATTTATTTTAATGCAGTATTAATACTGGTGACCAGAGCTTATGATTAAGGTATCATTCATCAAAATCGGGCCACTATTACGACTTTTATTGAATTTGAATGAAATTCGGAAATTCGCAAAGGTTAACCCCTTCGCTAATTTTTTGGCATCAAATTTGATTGTTGAAATGTTTATACATTTTAATGCAGTATTAATACTGGTGACCAGAGCTTATGATTAAGGTATCATTCATCACAATCGGGCCACTATTACGACTTTTATTGAATTTCAAGGAAATTCGGAAATTCGCAAAGGCTAACCCCTTTGCTAATTTTTTGCCATCAAATTTGATGGCTGAAATGTTTATACATTTTAATGCAGTATTAATACTGATGACCAGAGCTTTTGATTAAGGTATCATTTATCAAAATCGGGCCACTATTACGACTTTTATTGAATTCCAATGAAATTTGGAAATTCGCAAAGGCTAACCCCTTTGCTAATTTTTTGGCATCAAATTTGATTGTTGAAATGTTTATTTATTTTAATCCAGTATTAATACTGATGACCAGAGCTTTTGATTAAGGTATCATTTATCAAAATCGGGCCACTATTACGCCTTTTATTGAATTTCAATGAAATTCGGAAATTCGCAAAGGTTAACCCCTTTGCTAATTTTTTGGCATCAAATTTGATGGTTGAAATGTTTATACATTTTAATGCAGTATTAATACTGATGACCAGAGCTTTTGATTAAGGTATCATTTATCAAAATCGGGCCACTATTACGACTTTTATTGAATTTCAATGAAATTCGGAAATTCGCAAAGGTTAACCCCTTTGCTAATTTTTTGCCATCAAATTTGATGGTTGAAATGTTTATACATTTTAATGCAGTATTAATACTGATGACCAGAGCTTTTGTTTAAGGTATCATTTATCAAAATCGGGCCACTATTACGACTTTTATTGAATTTCAATGAAATTCGGAAATTCGCAAAGGTTAACCCCTTTGCTAATTTTTTGCCATCACATTTGATGGTTGAAATGTTTATACATTTTAATGCAGTATTAATACTGATGACCAGAGCTTTTGATTAAGGTATCATTTATCAAAATCGGGCCACTATTACGACTTTTATTGAATTTCAATGAAATTCGAAAATTCGCAAAGGTTAACCCCTTTGCTAATTTTTTGCCATCAAATTTGATGGTTGAAATGTTTATATATTTTAATGCAGTAATAATTCTGATGACCAGAGCTTTTGATTCAGGTATCATTCATCAAAATAGGGCCACTATTACGACTTTTATTGAATTTCAATGAAATTCAGAAATTCGCAAAGGTTAACCCCTTTGCTAATTTTTTGGCATCAAATTTGGCGGTTGAAATGTTTATACATTTAAATCCAGTATTAATACTGATGACCAGAGCTTTTGATTCAGGTATCATTCATCAAAATCGGGCCACTATTACGACTTTTATTGAATTTCAATGAAATTTGGAAATTCGCAAAGGTTAACCCCTTCGCTAATTTTTTGGCATCAAATTTGATTGTTGAAATGTTTATTTGTTTTAATGTAGTATTAATACTGGTGACCAGAGCTTATGATTAAGGTATCATTCATCACAATCGGGCCACTATTACGACTTTTATTGAATTTCAAGGAAATTCGGAAATTCGCAAAGGCTAACCCCTTTGCTAATTTTTTGCCATCAAATTTGATGGTTGAAATGTTTATATATTTTAATGCAGTAATAATACTGGTGACCAGAGCTTTTGATTCAGGTATCATTCATCAAAATAGGGCCACTATTACGACTTTTATTGAATTTCAATGAAATTCAGAAATTCACAAAGGTTAACCCCTTTGCTAATTTTTTGGCATCAAATTTGATTATTGAAATGTTTATTTATTTTAATGCAGTATTAATACTGGTGACCAGAGCTTATGATTAAGGTATCATTCATCAAAATCGGGCCACTATTACGACTTTTATTGAATTTGAATGAAATTCGGAAATTCGCAAAGGTTAACCCCTTCGCTAATTTTTTGGCATCAAATTTGATTGTTGAAATGTTTATACATTTTAATGCAGTATTAATACTGGTGACCAGAGCTTATGATTAAGGTATCATTCATCACAATCGGGCCACTATTACGACTTTTATTGAATTTCAAGGAAATTCGGAAATTCGCAAAGGCTAACCCCTTTGCTAATTTTTTGCCATCAAATTTGATGGCTGAAATGTTTATACATTTTAATGCAGTATTAATACTGATGACCAGAGCTTTTGATTAAGGTATCATTTATCAAAATCGGGCCACTATTACGACTTTTATTGAATTCCAATGAAATTTGGAAATTCGCAAAGGCTAACCCCTTTGCTAATTTTTTGGCATCAAATTTGATTGTTGAAATGTTTATTTATTTTAATCCAGTATTAATACTGATGACCAGAGCTTTTGATTAAGGTATCATTTATCAAAATCGGGCCACTATTACGCCTTTTATTGAATTTCAATGAAATTCGGAAATTCGCAAAGGTTAACCCCTTTGCTAATTTTTTGGCATCAAATTTGATGGTTGAAATGTTTATACATTTTAATGCAGTATTAATACTGATGACCAGAGCTTTTGATTAAGGTATCATTTATCAAAATCGGGCCACTATTACGACTTTTATTGAATTTCAATGAAATTCGGAAATTCGCAAAGGTTAACCCCTTTGCTAATTTTTTGCCATCAAATTTGATGGTTGAAATGTTTATACATTTTAATGCAGTATTAATACTGATGACCAGAGCTTTTGTTTAAGGTATCATTTATCAAAATCGGGCCACTATTACGACTTTTATTGAATTTCAATGAAATTCGGAAATTCGCAAAGGTTAACCCCTTTGCTAATTTTTTGCCATCACATTTGATGGTTGAAATGTTTATACATTTTAATGCAGTATTAATACTGATGACCAGAGCTTTTGATTAAGGTATCATTTATCAAAATCGGGCCACTATTACGACTTTTATTGAATTTCAATGAAATTCGAAAATTCGCAAAGGTTAACCCCTTTGCTAATTTTTTGCCATCAAATTTGATGGTTGAAATGTTTATACATTTTAATGCAGTATTAATACTGATGACCAGAGCTTTTGTTTAAGGTATCATTTATCAAAATCGGGCCACTATTACGACTTTTATTGAATTTCAATGAAATTCAAAAATTCGCAAAGGCTAACCCCTTTGCTAATTTTTTGGCATCAAATTTGATTGTTGAAATGTCTATTCATTTTAATGCAGTATTAATACTGATTACCAGAGCTTTTGATTAAGGTACAATCGGGCCACTATTACGACTTTTATTGAATTTCAAGGAAATTCGGAAATTCGCAAAGGCTAACCCCTTTGCTAATTTTTTGCCATCAAATTTGATGGTTGAAATGTTTATATATTTTAATGCAGTAATAATTCTGATGACCAGAGCTTTTGATTCAGGTATCATTCATCAAAATCGGGCCACTATTACGACTTTTATTGAATTTCAATGAAATTGGGAAATTCGCAAACCCCTTTGCTAATTTTTTGCCATCAAATTTGATTGTTGAAATGTTTTTACATTTTAATGCAGTATTAATACTGATGACCAGAGCTTTTGTTTAAGGTATCATTTATCAAAATCGGGCCACTATTACGACTTTTATTGAATTTCAAGGAAATTCGAAAATTCGCAAAGGTTAACCCCTTTGCTAATTTTTTGCCATCAAATTTGATGTTTGAAATGTTTATACATTTTAATGCAGTATTAATACTGATGACCAGAGCTTTTGATTAAGGTATCATTTATCAAAATCGGGCCACTATTACGACTTTTATTGAATTTCAATGAAATTCAAAAATTCGCAAAGGCTAACCCCTTTGCTAATTTTTTGGCATCAAATTTGATAGTTGAAATGTTTATTCATTTTAATGCAGTATTAATACTGATGACCAGAGCTTTTGATTAAGGTACCATCGGGCCACTATTACGACTTTTATTGAATTTCAAGGAAATTCGGAAATTCGCAAAGGCTAACCCCTTTGCTAATTTTTTGCCATCAAATTTGATGGTTGAAATGTTTATATATTTTATTGCAGTAATAATTCTGATGACCAGAGCTTTTGATTCAGGTATCATTCATCAAAATCGGGCCACTATTACGACTTTTATTGAATTTCAATGAAATTTGGAAATTCGCAAAGGTTAACCCCTCTGCTAATTTTTTGGCATCAAATTTGATTGTTGAAATGTTTATTCATTTTAATGCAGTATTAATACTGATGACCAGAGCTTTTGATTAAAGTACAATCGGGCCACTATTACGACTTTTATTGAATTTCAAGGAAATTCGGAAATTCGAAAAGGCTAACCCCTTTGCTAATTTGATGGTTGAAATGTTTATACATTTTAATGCAGTATTAATACTGATGACCAGAGCTTTTGTTTAAGGTATCATTTATCAAAATCGGACCACTATTACGACTTTTATTGAATTTCAATGAAATTCGGAAATTCGCAAAGGTTAACCCCTTTGCTAATTTTTTGGCATCAAATTTGATGGTTGAAATGTTTAAACATTTTAATGCAGTATTAATACTGATGACCAGAGCTTTTGATTAAGGTATCATTTATCAAAATCGGGCCACTATTACGACTTTTATTGAATTTCAATGAAATTCGGAAATTCGCAAAGGTTAACCCCTTCGCTATTTTTTTGGCATCAAATTTGATTATTGAAATGTTTATTTCATTTAATGCAGTATTAATACTGGTGACCAGAGCTTATGATTAAGGTATCATTCATCACAATCGGGCCACTATTACGACTTTTATTGAATTTCAAAGAAATTCGGAAATTCGCAAAGGCTAACCCCTTTGCTAATTTTTTGCCATCAAATTTGATGGTTGAAATGTTTATACATTTTAATGCAGTATTAATACTGATGACCAGAGCTTTTGATTAAGGTATCATTTATCAAAATCGGGCCACTATTACGACTTTTATTGAATTTCAATGAAATTCGAAAATTCGCAAAGGTTAACCCCTTCGCTATTTTTTTGGCATCAAATTTGATGGTTGAAATATTTATACATTTTAATGCAGTATTAATACTGGTGCCCAGAGCTTATGATTAAGGTATCTTTCATCACAATAGGGCCACTATTACGACTTTTATTGAATTTCAAGGAAATTCGGAAATTCGCAAAGGCGAACCCCTTTGCTAATTTTTTGCCATCAAATTTGATGGTTGAAATGTTTATATATTTTAATGCAGTATTAATACTGATGACCAGAGCTTTTGATTAAGGTATCATTTATCTCAATCGGGCCACTATTACGACTTTTATTGAATTTCAATGAAATTCGGAAATTCGCAAAGGTTAACCCCTTCGCTAATTTTTTGGCATCAAATTTGATTGTTGAAATGTTTATTTGTTTTAATGCAGTATTAATACTGGTGACCAGAGCTTATGATTAAGGTATCATTCATCACAATCGGGCCACTATTACGACTTTTATTGAATTTCAATGAAATTCGGAAATTCGCAAAGGTTAACCCCTTTGCTAATTTTTTGCCATCACATTTGATGGTTGAAATGTTTATACATTTTAATGCAGTATTAATACTGATGACCAGAGCTTTTGATTAAGGTATCATTTATCAAAATCGGGCCACTATTACGACTTTTATTGAATTTCAATGAAATTCGAAAATTCGCAAAGGTTAACCCCTTTGCTAATTTTTTGCCATCAAATTTGATGGTTGAAATGTTTATACATTTTAATGCAGTATTAATACTGATGACCAGAGCTTTTGTTTAAGGTATCATTTATCAAAATCGGGCCACTATTACGACTTTTATTGAATTTCAATGAAATTCAAAAATTCGCAAAGGCTAACCCCTTTGCTAATTTTTTGGCATCAAATTTGATTGTTGAAATGTCTATTCATTTTAATGCAGTATTAATACTGATTACCAGAGCTTTTGATTAAGGTACAATCGGGCCACTATTACGACTTTTATTGAATTTCAAGGAAATTCGGAAATTCGCAAAGGCTAACCCCTTTGCTAATTTTTTGCCATCAAATTTGATGGTTGAAATGTTTATATATTTTAATGCAGTAATAATTCTGATGACCAGAGCTTTTGATTCAGGTATCATTCATCAAAATCGGGCCACTATTACGACTTTTATTGAATTTCAATGAAATTGGGAAATTCGCAAACCCCTTTGCTAATTTTTTGCCATCAAATTTGATTGTTGAAATGTTTTTACATTTTAATGCAGTATTAATACTGATGACCAGAGCTTTTGTTTAAGGTATCATTTATCAAAATCGGGCCACTATTACGACTTTTATTGAATTTCAAGGAAATTCGAAAATTCGCAAAGGTTAACCCCTTTGCTAATTTTTTGCCATCAAATTTGATGTTTGAAATGTTTATACATTTTAATGCAGTATTAATACTGATGACCAGAGCTTTTGATTAAGGTATCATTTATCAAAATCGGGCCACTATTACGACTTTTATTGAATTTCAATGAAATTCAAAAATTCGCAAAGGCTAACCCCTTTGCTAATTTTTTGGCATCAAATTTGATAGTTGAAATGTTTATTCATTTTAATGCAGTATTAATACTGATGACCAGAGCTTTTGATTAAGGTACCATCGGGCCACTATTACGACTTTTATTGAATTTCAAGGAAATTCGGAAATTCGCAAAGGCTAACCCCTTTGCTAATTTTTTGCCATCAAATTTGATGGTTGAAATGTTTATATATTTTATTGCAGTAATAATTCTGATGACCAGAGCTTTTGATTCAGGTATCATTCATCAAAATCGGGCCACTATTACGACTTTTATTGAATTTCAATGAAATTTGGAAATTCGCAAAGGTTAACCCCTCTGCTAATTTTTTGGCATCAAATTTGATTGTTGAAATGTTTATTCATTTTAATGCAGTATTAATACTGATGACCAGAGCTTTTGATTAAGGTACAATCGGGCCACTATTACGACTTTTATTGAATTTCAAGGAAATTCGGAAATTCGAAAAGGCTAACCCCTTTGCTAATTTGATGGTTGAAATGTTTATACATTTTAATGCAGTATTAATACTGATGACCAGAGCTTTTGTTTAAGGTATCATTTATCAAAATCGGACCACTATTACGACTTTTATTGAATTTCAATGAAATTCGGAAATTCGCAAAGGTTAACCCCTTTGCTAATTTTTTGGCATCAAATTTGATGGTTGAAATGTTTAAACATTTTAATGCAGTATTAATACTGATGACCAGAGCTTTTGATTAAGGTATCATTTATCAAAATCGGGCCACTATTACGACTTTTATTGAATTTCAATGAAATTCGGAAATTCGCAAAGGTTAACCCCTTCGCTATTTTTTTGGCATCAAATTTGATTATTGAAATGTTTATTTCATTTAATGCAGTATTAATACTGGTGACCAGAGCTTATGATTAAGGTATCATTCATCACAATCGGGCCACTATTACGACTTTTATTGAATTTCAAGGAAATTCGGAAATTCGCAAAGGCTAACCCCTTTGCTAATTTTTTGCCATCAAATTTGATGGTTGAAATGTTTATACATTTTAATGCAGTATTAATACTGATGACCAGAGCTTTTGATTAAGGTATCATTTATCAAAATCGGGCCACTATTTCGACTTTTATTGAATTTCAATGAAATTCGAAAATTCGCAAAGGTTAACCCCTTCGCTATTTTTTTGGCATCAAATTTGATGGTTGAAATATTTATACATTTTAATGCAGTATTAATACTGGTGCCCAGAGCTTATGATTAAGGTATCTTTCATCACAATAGGGCCACTATTACGACTTTTATTGAATTTCAAGGAAATTCGGAAATTCGCAAAGGCGAACCCCTTTGCTAATTTTTTGCCATCAAATTTGATGGTTGAAATGTTTATATATTATAATGCAGTATTAATACTGATGACCAGAGCTTTTGATTAAGGTATCATTTATCTCAATCGGGCCACTATTACGACTTTTATTGAATTTCAATGAAATTCGGAAATTCGCAAAGGTTAACCCCTTCGCTAATTTTTTGGCATCAAATTTGATTGTTGAAATGTTTATTTGTTTTAATGCAGTATTAATACTGGTGACCAGAGCTTATGATTAAGGTATCATTCATCACAATCGGGCCACTATTACGACTTTTATTGAATTTCAAGGAAATTCGGAAATTCGCAAAGGCTAACCCCTTTGCTAATTTTTTGCCATCAAATTTGATGGTTGAAATGTTTATATATTTAAATGCATTAATAATTCTGATGACCAGAGCTTTTGATTCAGGTATCATTCATCAAAATCGGGCCACTATTACGACTTTTATTGAATTTCAATGAAATTTGGAAATTCGCAAAGGTTAACCCCTTCGCTAATTTTTTGGCATCAAATTTGATTATTGAAATGTTTATTTATTTTAATGCAGTATTAATACTGGTGACCAGAGCTTATGAATAAGGTATCATTCATCACAATCGGGCCACTATTACGACTTTTATTGAATTTCAATGAAATTCGGAAATTCGCAAAGGTTAACCCCTTCGCTAATTTTTTGGCATCAAATTTGATTGTTGAAATGTTTATTTGTTTTAATGCAGTATTAATACTGGTGACCAGAGCTTATGATTAAGGTATCATTCATCACAATCGGACCACTATTACGACTTTTATTGAATTTCAAGGAAATTCGGAAATTCGCAAAGGCTAACCCCTTTGCTAATTTTTTGCCATCAAATTTGATGGCTGAAATGTTTATACATTTTAATGCAGTATTAGTACTGATGACCAGAGCTTTTGATTAAGGTATCATTTATCAAAATCGGGCCACTATTACGACTTTTATTGAATTCCAATGAAATTTGGAAATTCGCAAAGGCTAACCCCTTTGCTAATTTTTTGGCATCAAATTTGATTGTTGAAATGTTTATTTATTTTAATCCAGTATTAATACTGATGACCAGAGCTTTTGATTAAGGTATCATTTATCAAAATCGGGCCACTATTACGACTTTTATTGAATTTCAATGAAATTCGGAAATTCGCAAAGGTTAACCCCTTTGCTAATTTTTTGCCATCAAATTTGATGGTTGAAATGTTTATACATTTTAATGCAGTATTAATACTGATGACCAGAGCTTTTGATTAAGGTATCATTTATCAAAATCGGGCCACTATTACGACTTTTATTGAATTTCAATGAAATTCAAAAATTCGCAAAGGCTAACCCCTTTGCTAATTTTTTGGCATCAAATTTGATTGTTGAAATGTTTATTCATTTTAATGCAGTATTAATACTGATGACCAGAGCTTTTGATTAAGGTACAATCGGGCCACTATTACGACTTTTATTGAATTTCAAGGAAATTCGGAAATTCGCAAAGGCTAACCCCTTTGCTAATTTTTTGCCATCAAATTTGATGGTTGAAATGTTTATACATTTTAATGCAGTATTAATACTGATGACCAGAGCTTTTGATTAAGGTATCATTTATCAAAATCGGGCCACTATTACGACTTTTATTGAATTTCAATGAAATTCGGAAATTCGCAAAGGTTAACCCCTTTGCTAATTTTTTGCCATCAAATTTGATGGTTGAAATGTTTATACATTTTAATGCAGTATTAATACTGATGACCAGAGCTTTTGTTTAAGGTATCATTTATCAAAATCGGGCCACTATTACGACTTTTATTGAATTTCAATGAAATTCGGAAATTCGCAAAGGTTAACCCCTTTGTTAATTTTTTGCCATTATATTTGATGGTTGAAATGTTTATACATTTTAATGCAGTATTAATACTGATGACCAGAGCTTTTGATTAAGGTATCATTTATCAAAATCGGGCCACTATTACGACTTTTATTGAATTTCAATGAAATTCGGAAATTCGCAAAGGTTAACCCCTTTGCTAATTTTTTGCCATCAAATTTGATGGTTGAAATGTTTATACATTTTAATGCAGTATTAATACTGATGACCAGAGCTTTTGATTAAGGTATCATTTATCAAAATCGGGCCACTATTACGACTTTTATTGAATTTCAATGAAATTCAAAAATTCGCAAAGGCTAACCCCTTTGCTAATTTTTTGGCATCAAATTTGATTGTTGAAATGTTTATTCATTTTAATGCAGTATTAATACTGATGACCAGAGCTTTTGATTAAGGTACAATCGGGCCACTATTACGACTTTTATTGAATTTCAAGGAAATTCGGAAATTCGCAAAGGCTAACCCCTTTGCTAATTTTTTGCCATCAAATTTGATGGTTGAAATGTTTATATATTTTAATGCAGTAATAATTCTGATGACCAGAGCTTTTGATTCAGGTATCATTCATCAAAATCGGGCCACTATTACGACTTTTATTGAATTTCAATGAAATTGGGAAATTCGCAAAGGTTAACCCCTTTGCTAATTTTTTGGCATCAAATTTGATTGTTGAAATGTTTATTCATTTTAATGCAGTATTAATACTGATGACCAGAGCTTTTGATTAAGGTACAATCGGGCCACTATTACGACTTTTATTGAATTTCAATGAAATTCGGAAATTCGCAAAGGTTAACCCCTTTGCTAATTTTTTGGCATCAAATTTGATTTTTGAAATGTTTATACATTTTAATGCAGTATTAATACTGATGACCAGAGCTTTTGTTTAAGGTTACATTTATCAAAATCGGGCCACTATTACGACTTTTATTGAATTTCAATGAAATTCGGAAATTCGCAAAGGTTAACCCCTTTGCTAATTTTTTGCCATCAAATTTGATGGTTGAAATGTTTATACATTTTAATGCAGTATTAATACTGATGACCAGAGCTTTTGATTAAGGATCATTTATCAAAATCGGGCCACTATTACGACTTTTATTGAATTTCAATGAAATTCAAAAATTCGCAAAGGCTAACCCCTTTGCTAATTTTTTGGCATCAAATTTGATTGTTGAAATGTTTATACATTTTAATGCAGTATTAATACTGATGACCAGAGCTTTTGATTAAGGTACCATCGGGCCACTATTACGACTTTTATTGAATTTCAAGGAAATTCGGAAATTCGCAAAGGCTAACCCCTTTGCTAATTTTTTGCCATCAAATTTGATGGTTGAAATGTTTATATATTTTATTGCAGTAATAATTCTGATGACCAGAGCTTTTGATTCAGGTATCATTCATCAAAGTCGGGCCACTATTACGACTTTTATTGAATTTCAATGAAATTTGGAAATTCGCAAAGGTTAACCCCTCTGCTAATTTTTTGGCATCAAATTTGATTGTTCAAATGTTTATTCATTTTAATGCAGTATTAATACTGATGACCAGAGCTTTTGATTAAGGTACAATCGGGCCACTATTACGACTTTTATTGAATTTCAATGAAATTCGGAAATTCGCAAAGGTTAACCCCTTTGCTAATTTTTTGCCATCAAATTTGATGGTTGAAATGTTTATACATTTTAATGCAGTATTAATACTGATGACCAGAGCTTTTGATTAAGGATCATTTATCAAAATCGGGCCACTATTACGACTTTTATTGAATTTCAATGAAATTCAAAAATTCGCAAAGGCTAACCCCTTTGCTAATTTTTTGGCATCAAATTTGATTGTTGAAATGTTTATTCATTTTAATGCAGTATTAATACTGATGACCAGAGCTTTTGATTAAGGTACCATCGGGCCACTATTACGACTTTTATTGAATTTCAAGGAAATTCGGAAATTCGCAAAGGCTAACCCCTTTGCTAATTTTTTGCCATCAAATTTGATGGTTGAAATGTTTATATATTTTATTGCAGTAATAATTCTGATGACCAGAGCTTTTGATTCAGGTATCATTCATCAAAGTCGGGCCACTATTACGACTTTTATTGAATTTCAATGAAATTTGGAAATTCGCAAAGGTTAACCCCTCTGCTAATTTTTTGGCATCAAATTTGATTGTTCAAATGTTTATTCATTTTAATGCAGTATTAATACTGATGACCAGAGCTTTTGATTAAGGTACAATCGGGCCACTATTACGACTTTTATTGAATTTCAAGGAAATTCGGAAATTCGCAAAGGCTAACCCCTTTGCTAATTTTTTGCCATCAAATTTGATGGTTGAAATGTTTATACATTTTAATGCAGTATTAATACTGATGACCAGAGCTTTTGATTAAGGTATCATTTATCAAAATCGGGCCACTATTACGACTTTTATTGAATTTCAATGAAATTCAAAAATTCGCAAAGGCTAACCCCTTTGCTAATTTTTTGTCATAAAATTTGATGGTTGAAATGTTTAAACATTTTAATGCAGTATTAATACTGGTGCCCAGAGCTTATGATTAAGGTATCTTTCATCACAATCGGGCCACTATTACGACTTTTATTGTATTTCAAGGAAATTCGGAAATTCGCAAAGGCTAACCCCTTTGCTAATTTTTTGCCATCAAATTTGATGGTTGAAATGTTTATACATTTTAATGCAGTATTAATACTGATGACCAGAGCTTTTGATTAAGGTATCATTTATCAAAATCGGGCCACTATTACGACTTTTATTGAATTTCAATGAAATTCAAAAATTCGCAAAGGTTATCCCCTTTGCTAATTTTTTGGCATCAAATTTGATGGTTGAAATGTTTAAACATTTTAATGCAGTATTAATACTGATGACCAGAGCTTTTGATTAAGGTATCATTTATCAAAATCGGGCCACTATTACGACTTTTATTGAATTTCAATGAAATTCGGAAATTCGCAAAGGTTAACCCCTTCGCTATTTTTTTGGCATCAAATTTGATTATTGAAATGTTTATTTATTTTAATGCAGTATTAATACTGGTGACCAGAGCTTATGATTAAGGTATCATTCATCGCAATCGGGCCACTATTACGACTTTTATTGAATTTCAAGGAAATTCGGAAATTCGCAAAGGCTAACCCCTTTGCTAATTTTTTGCCATCAAATTTGATGGTTGAAATGTTTATACATTTTAATGCAGTATTAATACTGATGACCAGAGCTTTTGATTAAGGTATCATTTATCAAAATCGGGCCACTATTACGACTTTTATTGAATTTCAATGAAATTCAAAAATTCGCAAAGGCTAACCCCTTTGCTAATTTTTTGTCATAAAATTTGATGGTTGAAATGTTTAAACATTTTAATGCAGTATTAATACTGGTGCCCAGAGCTTATGATTAAGGTATCTTTCATCACAATCGGGCCACTATTACGACTTTTATTGTATTTCAAGGAAATTCGGAAATTCGCAAAGGCTAACCCCTTTGCTAATTTTTTGCCATCAAATTTGATGGTTGAAATGTTTATACATTTTAATGCAGTATTAATACTGATGACCAGAGCTTTTGATTAAGGTATCATTTATCAAAATCGGGCCACTATTACGACTTTTATTGAATTTCAATGAAATTCAAAAATTCGCAAAGGTTAACCCCTTTGCTAATTTTTTGGCATCAAATTTGATGGTTGAAATGTTTAAACATTTTAATGCAGTATTAATACTGATGACCAGAGCTTTTGATTAAGGTATCATTTATCAAAATCGGGCCACTATTACGACTTTTATTGAATTTCAATGAAATTCGGAAATTCGCAAAGGTTAACCCCTTCGCTATTTTTTTGGCATCAAATTTGATTATTGAAATGTTTATTTATTTTAATGCAGTATTAATACTGGTGACCAGAGCTTATGATTAAGGTATCATTCATCGCAATCGGGCCACTATTACGACTTTTATTGAATTTCAAGGAAATTCGGAAATTCGCAAAGGCTAACCCCTTTGCTAATTTTTTGCCATCAAATTTGATGGTTGAAATGTTTAAACATTTTAATGCAGTATTAATACTGATGACCAGAGCTTTTGATTAAGGTATCATTTATCAAAATCGGGCCACTATTACGACTTTTATTGAATTTCAATGAAATTCGGAAATTCGCAAAGGTTAACCCCTTCGCTATTTTTTTGGCATCAAATTTGATTATTGAAATGTTTATTTATTTTAATGCAGTATTAATACTGGTGACCAGAGCTTATGATTAAGGTATCATTCATCGCAATCGGGCCACTATTACGACTTTTATTGAATTTCAAGGAAATTCGGAAATTCGCAAAGGCTAACCCCTTTGCTAATTTTTTGCCATCAAATTTGATGGTTGAAATGTTTATACATTTTAATGCAGTATTAATACTGATGACCAGAGCTTTTGATTAAGGTATCATTTATCAAAATCGGGCCACTATTACGACTTTTATTGAATTTCAATGAAATTCAAAAATTCGCAAAGGCTAACCCCTTTGCTAATTTTTTGTCATAAAATTTGATGGTTGAAATGTTTAAACATTTTAATGCAGTATTAATACTGGTGCCCAGAGCTTATGATTAAGGTATCTTTCATCACAATCGGGCCACTATTACGACTTTTATTGTATTTCAAGGAAATTCGGAAATTCGCAAAGGCTAACCCCTTTGCTAATTTTTTGCCATCAAATTTGATGGTTGAAATGTTTATACATTTTAATGCAGTATTAATACTGATGACCAGAGCTTTTGATTAAGGTATCATTTATCAAAATCGGGCCACTATTACGACTTTTATTGAATTTCAATGAAATTCAAAAATTCGCAAAGGTTAACCCCTTTGCTAATTTTTTGGCATCAAATTTGATGGTTGAAATGTTTAAACATTTTAATGCAGTATTAATACTGATGACCAGAGCTTTTGATTAAGGTATCATTTATCAAAATCGGGCCACTATTACGACTTTTATTGAATTTCAATGAAATTCGGAAATTCGCAAAGGTTAACCCCTTCGCTATTTTTTTGGCATCAAATTTGATTATTGAAATGTTTATTTATTTTAATGCAGTATTAATACTGGTGACCAGAGCTTATGATTAAGGTATCATTCATCGCAATCGGGCCACTATTACGACTTTTATTGAATTTCAAGGAAATTCGGAAATTCGCAAAGGCTAACCCCTTTGCTAATTTTTTGCCATCAAATTTGATGGTTGAAATGTTTATACATTTTAATGCAGTATTAATACTGATGACCAGAGCTTTTGATTAAGGTATCATTTATCAAAATCGGGCCACTATTACGACTTTTATTGAATTTCAATGAAATTCAAAAATTCGCAAAGGCTAACCCCTTTGCTAATTTTTTGTCATAAAATTTGATGGTTGAAATGTTTAAACATTTTAATGCAGTATTAATACTGGTGCCCAGAGCTTATGATTAAGGTATCTTTCATCACAATCGGGCCACTATTACGACTTTTATTGTATTTCAAGGAAATTCGGAAATTCGCAAAGGCTAACCCCTTTGCTAATTTTTTTGCCATCAAATTTGATGGTTGAAATGTTTATACATTTTAATGCAGTATTAATACTGATGACCAGAGCTTTTGATTAAGGTATCATTTATCAAAATCGGGCCACTATTACGACTTTTATTGAATTTCAATGAAATTCAAAAATTCGCAAAGGTTAACCCCTTTGCTAATTTTTTGGCATCAAATTTGATGGTTAAAATGTTTAAACATTTTAATGCAGTATTAATACTGATGACCAGAGCTTTTGATTAAGGTATCATTTATCAAAATCGGGCCACTATTACGACTTTTATTGAATTTCAATGAAATTCGGAAATTCGCAAAGGTTAACCCCTTCGCTATTTTTTTGGCATCAAATTTGATTATTGAAATGTTTATTTATTTTAATGCAGTATTAATACTGGTGACCAGAGCTTATGATTAAGGTATCATTCATCGCAATCGGGCCACTATTACGACTTTTATTGAATTTCAAGGAAATTCGGAAATTCGCAAAGGCTAACCCCTTTGCTAATTTTTTGCCATCAAATTTGATGGTTGAAATGTTTATACATTTTAATGCAGTATTAATACTGATGACCAGAGCTTTTGATTAAGGTATCATTTATCAAAATCGGGCCACTATTACGACTTTTATTGAATTTCAATGAAATTCGGAAATTCGCAAAGGTTAACCCCTTTGCTAATTTTTTGGCATCAAATTTGATGGTTGAAATGTTTAAACATTTTAATGCAGTATTAATACTGATGACCAGAGCTTTTGATTAAGGTATCATTTATCAAAATCGGGCCACTATTACGACTTTTATTGAATTTCAATGAAATTCGGAAATTCGCAAAGGTTAACCCCTTCGCTATTTTTTTGGCATCAAATTTGATTATTGAAATGTTTATTTATTTTAATGCAGTATTAATACTGGTGACCAGAGCTTATGATTAAGGTATCATTCATCGCAATCGGGCCACTATTACGACTTTTATTGAATTTCAAGGAAATTCGGAAATTCGCAAAGGCTAACCCCTTTGCTAATTTTTTGCCATCAAATTTGATGGTTGAAATGTTTATACATTTTAATGCAGTATTAATACTGATGACCAGAGCTTTTGATTAAGGTATCATTTATCAAAATCGGGCCACTATTACGACTTTTATTGAATTTCAATGAAATTCAAAAATTCGCAAAGGCTAACCCCTTTGCTAATTTTTTGTCATAAAATTTGATGGTTGAAATGTTTAAACATTTTAATGCAGTATTAATACTGGTGCCCAGAGCTTATGATTAAGGTATCTTTCATCACAATCGGGCCACTATTACGACTTTTATTGTATTTCAAGGAAATTCGGAAATTCGCAAAGGCTAACCCCTTTGCTAATTTTTTGCCATCAAATTTGATGGTTGAAATGTTTATACATTTTAATGCAGTATTAATACTGATGACCAGAGCTTTTGATTAAGGTATCATTTATCAAAATCGGGCCACTATTACGACTTTTATTGAATTTCAATGAAATTCGGAAATTCGCAAAGGTTAACCCCTTTGCTAATTTTTTGGCATCAAATTTGATGGTTGAAATGTTTAAACATTTTAATGCAGTATTAATACTGATGACCAGAGCTTTTGATTAAGGTATCATTTATCAAAATCGGGCCACTATTACGACTTTTATTGAATTTCAATGAAATTCGGAAATTCGCAAAGGTTAACCCCTTCGCTATTTTTTTTGGCATCAAATTTGATTATTGAAATGTTTATTTATTTTAATGCAGTATTAATACTGGTGACCAGAGCTTATGATTAAGGTATCATTCATCGCAATCGGGCCACTATTACGACTTTTATTGAATTTCAAGGAAATTCGGAAATTCGCAAAGGCTAACCCCTTTGCTAATTTTTTGCCATCAAATTTGATGGTTGAAATGTTTATACATTTTAATGCAGTATTAATACTGATGACCAGAGCTTTTGATTAAGGTATCATTTATCAAAATCGGGCCACTATTACGACTTTTATTGAATTTCAATGAAATTCAAAAATTCGCAAAGGCTAACCCCTTTGCTAATTTTTTGTCATAAAATTTGATGGTTGAAATGTTTAAACATTTTAATGCAGTATTAATACTGGTGCCCAGAGCTTATGATTAAGGTATCTTTCATCACAATCGGGCCACTATTACGACTTTTATTGTATTTCAAGGAAATTCGGAAATTCGCAAAGGCTAACCCCTTTGCTAATTTTTTGCCATCAAATTTGATGGTTGAAATGTTTATACATTTTAATGCAGTATTAATACTGATGACCAGAGCTTTTGATTAAGGTATCATTTATCTTAATCGGGCCACTATTACGACTTTTATTGAATTTCAATGAAATTTGGAAATTCGCAAAGGTTAACCCCTTCGCTAATTTTTTGGCATAAAATTTGATGGTTGAAATGTTTATTTGTTTTATTGCAGTATTAATACTGGTGACCAGAGCTTTTGATTAAGGTATCATTCATCACAATCGGGCCACTATTACGACTTTAATTGAGGTACAATGAAATTTGGAAATTCGCAAAGGCTAACCCCTTTGCTAATTTTTTGGCATCAAATTTGATTGTTGAAATGTTTATTTATTTTAATCCAGTATTAATACTGATGACCAGAGCTTTTGTTTAAGGTATCATTTATCTCAATCGGGCCACTATTACGACTTTTATTGAATTTCAATGAAATTCGGAAATTCGCAAAGGTTAACCCCTTTTGTTAATTTTTTGCCATCAAATTTGATGGTTGAAATGTTTATACATTTTAATGCAGTATTAATACTGATGACCAGAGCTTTTGATTAAGGTATCATTTATCAAAATCGGGCCACTATTACGACTTTTATTTAATTTCAATGAATTTTGGAAATTCGCAAAGGCTAACCCCTTTGCTAATTTTTTGGCATCAAATTTGATTGTTGAAATGTTAATTCATTTTAATGCAGTATTAATACTGATGACCAGAGCTTTTGATTAAGGTACAATCGGGCCACTATTACGACTTTTATTGAATTTCAAGGAAATTCGAAAATTCGCAAAGGCTAACCCCTTTGCTAATTTTTTGCCATCAAATTTGATGATTGAAATGTTTATATATTTTAATGCAGTATTAATACTGATGACCAGAGCTTTTGTTTAAGGTATCATTTATCAAAATCGGGCC